>CAEGAE010101149.1:0-40252 GCA_903067095.1 Girardinus metallicus | reverse complement strand
GACATTCTTTATATCTGTCAGTGGGACCGACTCAGACTTCCTGTAGCGAAGCGGGCGTTTAGCAGCCTGATAAAGTTAAAGTCAGAAGTTTCTCTGCAGCCGAAGCATTTACAGACAAACGTTTTTATTCAAAAACAAGGTAAAAAAAATTATTCTTGCACATAATTTGATAGTTAGAGGGCACAGATCCGCCCCCTCCTCCTCACTATGGACCCGGTGTCTGAACAACATGGAGGCAGAAACTGAGAGTCATTATTAGACTGAGGGCAGCCAGACTGGTTTATTTAGCTAAATTATTATATTTAGCTAAATATTATTGCTGAGGGGCACAAGCAGGCCTTCTGACATACAGATTAAAAAAATTAAAAAAAATTTTTTTTTATTTTTTTTAAATAATCAAAAAGGGCACTAGGGACATCAAGGATAAAAGGGGCCGGGGCTCAAATCCTCCTTCGCCCCCCTCCCCTCTGCACGTGCCTGTTAGACGGTTAATTCACTGGTGTCTCGTTCGAGTCTTTTATTTATTTCTGCCTGTTCTTTAATCACTATTTAAGCCTACAGAGTCTGTAAAGAAACAGAGTGAAGAACATTTAGTTACAGCGGATATTTAATTTTGTTTTCGGCACAATACAGCAGACTTCCATCTGGCTACGGGAACAGATGGCTATTTACTTCTGCCATATCAAAAGGGATATGAGTTACCTATCCTTGCGGCATTTGCTATATAAACATAGATTCAAATGTTATTGTCACCACATATTCCTTTAACAATTTGTTCATTGTTGACATTTTATTTAGATAATTGGGAAATGTGTAAGATTTGCAGACAATAAGTAATTGCTGTTGCAACAAACAATACTTTATTTTAATGATGTAACACTGCGCTATGTTTGTATTTGCAGAGATATTTTGATTGAGTCTCATGATCGAGCCATGATCAGCATGAAGTACAGCCACAGCAAAGAACTTGCCACAATGGTGAGGGTCATAACCATTTTAAGAATAAGAATTGAACTTAGTGTGTCAAAAAATGTCCCAGTTTGCTCCCTTACAACCATTATTTGTCCATCTATTCTACTAGTTTGTATAGAAATTGGCTAGATTATTTGGGTAAAACAAATCATAGAGTACACATAAACACTGCACCAGATGCTCTGTCAGAAAGTACTGGGAAATAAGAACCTTGGAAAGATGGAAACTAGTAACTGATTAAAGATTGCCTCATGTGATCTTATTGGAGAGTTGTAATGTCTATGATGCAATGTTTTAACAAAAGAAGAACTGTAGCGAAGCAGAGCTGAAAGCTGCGTCAGGGGCGTATCAGTTTACACTGATGTAAACAGACGTTTGGGACAGCATCCAAATCATTGTCCCAGTTCAGAAGAGTTTAAATAGGGAGAATCCCAAGACAAAATGTGGATGAGATTATGGGCCTCTGA
Source organism: Girardinus metallicus (assembly GCA_903067095.1). NCBI lineage: Eukaryota > Metazoa > Chordata > Actinopteri > Cyprinodontiformes > Poeciliidae > Girardinus > Girardinus metallicus. The sequence goes on along the minus strand of CAEGAE010101149.1, from coordinate 38,813 downwards.
GACCAGCAGTCAATTGGATGCACACAAATCTGAGCACATATTCGCACACTGACAATTAGCCAACAGTGTTGTAGTGTCTTGTGCTGTCTGGCAGCAAGAGGCTCAGAGGTTTAGCTTTACATCACTGCTCAGAGGTTGTTTTTCAAGAATAAAAGTCTGCTGTGCAAAGATCTCAAGTGAACACTCACTGGTTTATGTTTGAAAGAACAGAGATGCTTATTTGGAAGACCTATTTGTTGTTGAGATTTACCTACCTTGTTGATGTCTTCAGATGTTGCTTTAATATTTTCATTTAGTGCTCTTTTCACAATACAATCTACTTTGTGAAGTGTACCAGTCCCTCCTGTGGCAAAAACCCCACATTACCGGGATGTTCTCACCTCTGTACTTCAGTCAAAATCATAACTATTGTAATTCTGGCCAAACCCTTCAGTTTTAGTTTTAATGGAAAACAACATGTCTGAGAAAGTTGATGTTTTTGTCTCTGTGTGAAAAATGTAGCCAGGCTTATTGTTGCCATTAGTGTCATAGCATACAGAGCTCAGTTCCTCACAGATGATGAAACTCTACCTTCAGCTTCAGTCAGACTGGGGTTGATTTGCACCTGTTGCACCAAAACATGTTGCCCTCAGGGACACAGAACTCGTCAACTTCCTCTATTGTTGAAGGGCTGTACATCCCTGTGTTGTTTAAACTTGCAAATAATTGATAGAGCAGATGAATGTCCCTTCTGGCATCTGGAACTTGTACTAAAGAATGAAACACCAGATTTTGGAGGTCCACCATTCTCACCCTGACATCTTGCTTGAGTTCCTGTCACACAAGAAAGCAGCGTTTTTGATTTGCTGACCTAACACCCATCCAGTGTTGTGTGGCTAATGGTAAAAAAAAAAAGTCATCATGACTTTCCAAAATGATTTAATTGTATAGAAGGAAGTAATTAATAAAATGAACTAATTATTTTGGTATTTAGCAAATAGAAACAAATTTGGTAATCTTAGTGGACTTAAAACGGATACAGTTTAGTCTTATTTGATATCAAGTAGTGAGATAAAATGGTTAATACAGGGTATGATGGTAAATATCTGGTTTCAGCTGTTAGCAGTTTTGTGGAGATATTTTCACCAAACTGCCTGGAGGGGAAAATAGACTGGCCGCATAAAAAAACCAAGGAGGATGGTACATGAGTGTATACTAAACAATACAGATGAAGCCTTTGAGTCAGCATGAAACTGCTATAACTCATTCTGCAGCATCACACATTTCTTACATTTAGACCAAGGCAGACTTGTTTGGTTTGCTGTAAACTTTCCCATCTAGATTTGAAAATGTCACAGACAAACACACCAACACATATACGTGTGAATACTGATGCTGACACAGAAAATGGTTGAAAACATCTCCCACTCTGGTAGACATCCAAGCTGGTTATTTCTCATCATGGGCTTCCTGACTTCATAAGGGTGCATAACCCATAAAGAGGAAGTGGCCACTCTGCTGCTCTTTTCAGATACAAACTGCAGCTGTGTACATACACACACAGGGTCTATGCACACAAACCATCCATGCTCCTCACACGTACATTTCAACCAGCGAAAAGGAAGTGGTGTTTTCTCATTTCATCCAACACACGCAATGTTAGTCTCTCATACAGCCTCTCAAACCCAAACCATAACACATATGCACGCACTGGGTCAAATATACACATTTTCACACGCCACTCTGTTTTGTTTTTTTTTCCTCTGACACCCACATCCACTATTTTTTTTTCACACTTGCAGGCATAAGTCATGCAATCACACACACAGAGATTAACACAATCGCAGTGGTGTGACACTGACATCAAGTGGCTCTGATTTTCCATAATGGTGTTGGAAAACAAGGTAGCCTTGGTTGAGCTTGAGTAAAAATGTGCCACACAGAGCTTTGCTGTCTGGAGACCAAAGTGGTGTCTTATGTAGCAAAACATTAATTTTCACTTGGAGGAGTCTAATGACAAGAACTCATATTTTGAGGACTTGCATTTTTAGAGAGTAAGTGCTTGCGTTTCTGTCATTATTCACAAACTGTGAGTGAATTTTTGGAGTGTTTTGAGGTTGGCTAAAGGACAGCGGGTTTTTCTTTAGATTTATGTACAGCTCCAGTCACAGGCTGATTTTCTAGTGCAGAGCCAACTTTCAAGTTAGTCCATACATTTTTAACGGGGTTGAGGTAGGGGCCAATCCAGAAGCTTATTGTTAGCCAGTTCTTTGCATTCTGAGACCAGTGTTTTAAAATAGATGCTCTACTCTGTCCAAATGTCATCAATCTGCCCCAAAACTGTCCTCAGATTAAAGGAAAATACATTTCAAAGAAGCACAATCTTCTCAAACTTTCTCAAATCCATCATACACTAAAAGGTTCTGGAACACCAGTTTCACTGTCAATGTATGACATCAATATGAATTGTGTTTGGGCCATCCAACACAAACTAAACACTCTAATAGTGGTCAAGTATAGTGGTGGCAGTGTCATACTGAAGGCCTGTTTCACTGCCCGTGCTACTGTTGCATTGCCCAAAGTGAGTGGCATAAAAAAACATGACTCCTTACAAATTTTTCAAATTCATCAAAAGTCAACAGCTGGGTGGTTTAACCTTCAGCACAATGTGTGTTAATGTGTGTTTCAAAAACAATGGTTGTTTCAAAATGCAAATGATTCCAAAAACAAATGAATGTGGTTTTAAATTAATAAATCAGACTGTTTATTGTCTGGGTTGAGGCCTGTCCTCAACAGGGACTGTCCTCAACCCCATATAACATCCATTAAATTATTCTTAAAAGTTGAACCTATTTTAGGAAACAAACCAATCTAAATGAGCTGTACTTTGCCTATGAAAAGTATTCAAGTTTTGTCAATAAGGCCATTTTCAGGGGTGAATAACATTTAACTTCTGAACATTTAAGAAGAGATAATAAGTCAAATATTTAACCAGTATTATGATGAAGTTTGTGTTCTAAATCATCACCATCCAAAGAGAACAGTTCAAATTTCTCTTCAAGGCTCAACATTGATAAGACATTCACGGAAAGACACGTCTGACTGGAAATTTATACTTCCTCAATAGATAAGTAGGAAATGAGTAGTCTTTTTCTAGATGCTTAGATAAGTTAGTGACTTTCTTTTTTATATTACAGGATGTATGACTATTATTTCATTGTTGTCAGTTTGTAGCAATACCTTATGGCTTCTGTATTGTCGTCAATGTGGTTTAGGAAAGAAAGCATTAGCTCATAAAATAGACTTCTACTGCACCCATGTTATATTTTTTTTCTTGATATTTCGCAGCTGGCTTCTGCTCTGGAAGAAGAAAGACTTCAGAGTTCTTTGCACCTACAGAGGAAGTTGGACGAGCTCCGTAGGGAGGCTGATCTACAGCTGAAGACAGAGAGGGAAAAGAGCCAGGCTTTGCTTTCAGAGTTTCGCTTAAAGGTGCATAATGGAGTCCACATTCAAAATACTCAAAAATGAAGCATGTACGACAGTATTTGGGATACAGGCCTAGTGCTCATTTCCTTAATTGGGAGATAAAATTTTGAGCTTGCTATTAAATTTACATATTTTGCATCCGATAGCAGCTTTTAAGCTTGAAAGGTTTAGCCAAAGTGAAGACTACTTTTTGGTATGCAGACTAACTGAATAAGACCCAAACAGTTAATTTTATAATACGAACATGTTTGAACCTAGAAACAGGTCTTCTAGTTTCCTCCTAACAGTTTCTCTCATAATTTGTCTGCATTTCTGTCCTCTGTCTGTGTAGTTATTTACCTTGCATGCCTTTTAGCGTTCCTGCAGCACACACGCTCGCATTCAGACAGCATGATTAATTTTGTGGTTTCAAGAGATTTTAAATCCAGACAGTGGAGGTGAGACTGCAGAAAGCAACACGCAAACAGCCCTCCTACATCCTCAAATAAATTTCCACCCACAGTACGAATCTATGAGTAACAAGTAAGCACACTGAAGTTCTAGCAGAAGTAGGATCACTAATTTGTCAGACATTGCGTTTCCAGTTTGTAGAAAATTGCTGAATTCCTCCTTCTATTCTTGCTGTGTTCGTCACTGCAGATTCCCTCGTAGCCACATCCTGTGCAAAGACTAATCACAGTCACAAAAAACACCCAGCCCAATGTGATTTCAATTTTACTGTTACCCTCAAACAATATTTGAATTAGAGCAACAAGAAAACAGAAATTCTGCTGAATTGTGAAAATGAGGATTAACTGTAAACTGTTTAAATGTACAATCTGAAATCAACCCGGTTTTTAGCTGGAGAAGGAGACGCTGGCGGTGCAGCACCTGAGACAGGAACTTCAGCAGGAGAGGAAATGCAGAGACTATAAGAGGACGACAGAAGAGGCAGTGAGGGAGAGCAGAGAGAAGGAAGAACATCGACAGGGGAATCAAAAGCTGAGCCAAGCTAAATCTGACCTAGCTCTGATAGCTAAGAAGAATGCCACACTTACAGAACAGGTGGGCATACAGTGTTCATACCTCCTAAACTGCTCACATCTTGTCACATCACAACCAAGAACTTTAGTCTACTTTATTATAACCAACGAGAAGTAGTGCATAATTATAAAGTGGAAAGAAAACAGGGTTTCATGTTTTTTAAATGAGTAAGTATCCGAAAAACATTCCCTGTATTTGCATTTTAAGGCTGAAATGGCCAAGTAGGGAACGAAAGATCAGTGAATGATCAGATGAGACTAAAGCTGAACTTTTGGCTTTTATGCAAAACGCTATTTATGGATGAAGCCTTACACTTTACATTAACCTGAATGAAAGCTGATGTTGCATTAGTGTATGGAAAAATATGGAAACACTTATGCAAAGCTAACAGAACCCCAGAATGATTAATTGCAGCTTGAGGTGATTCTGTATCATCAGTGGGAGATTAATTAAGATGTTCACCACTCTTTGCAAAGTTGTAACTGTGAAGCATCTTTTCCTCTTCTTCAAAATTATGAGCTACTTTGTATTTCTGTCACCTGAAATCCCACTAAAATGTATTGAAGTTTGTTTATAAAATTTGAAAAGAGGGCATAAAAACTTTATGAAGGCCCAGCTTGTCATTGTCATATCTGCACATATGTGTCAATAACATTTCTCCAAAGCTTGTTCCAGTTGCTTAAGAAGTCTTTGATAAGAGACATTTTCAGTCGATCAATATTTCCCACTAGTGTGTTTCTGTGCCAGCAGCAGTCACACCAGGAATAAATTTAGCCACTGTGTATTTATGAGAGTGTGACGGCCGACAAACATAGTGAGCGACTTTTAAATTGACAGAAAACGCGAGAGCGCTGGTGATGAAGCTCACATTTGTCCCAGGTGCCGAGTGTGTAGGGATGCATCTCTGTGCCAGCACTGTCCACATGCAGCTTGTTTTGAGCCCAGAGATAAAATGTGAAAAGAGGGAAGGACATGAAAGGAAGCAAGATGGGATGTACATATAAATGATTTGCAGAGAGGACTGAATGAGGGAGGGTACTGCGTATGTATATGTATATGGCAGTGGGAAAAAAAGATGTGGGAAATTGTATAAACGCACAACAAAGAGGATTCTGAGGACAGCTTTCTAAACTGAGAACCATCAATAAATTTGCTTGACCTTTGCAGTGAATGTGTTAGCTGTGTTGGAGTGTGAGGCTGCAGTTATGACATGCATCGGCTGTCTAACCACTAACACACACAATCCCATGCAAACAAGCGAACGTCTCATTTTTTGTTTGAGACCAGCTTTCTGTGTCTTGGTTCGCAAATTATCTACCAAACAAATGACTGAAGCTGAAATAAATTTTCATGTTTTTATACATGAGAAACTTCAATGTTCACTTGCAGCAGGGATGTGGTAAACTGTCACCTCATGTAATTCTCATACTACTGTCAAGCTTGCGGTTTTTTAATGACAAAGAAAACTAGGGACATTTGCATCTATCTAAAGCTAACTGAGCATGCATTCCTAGGAAGTTGGTATTTTATTGTTCTTGTTTTTTTTCAACTTGATTGCAGTCTTTAGACATGCCATCCTTATGTTTTCTCCAAAACCTTGTAAAAGTATTTTGAATGTTTGCTCTCTTCAGGTCTGTTTTGCTGACTGAGAACAACTGCATGCTGTGGCTTCAGAAAAGGGTTATTGAGAGCTGTGGGGCAAACCAAAACTCTAAAGTCGCAAAAGATCAAAGCAAAACCAAAATGCTTCACTTTGATCTCTGATCATGCATAGTGGGAGAAGAGCAGATTAGGTGATTTCTCAGTTTGATGGCCACTTGTCACATTTCAAGAATATACACATTTCTTCTGTATATTTATTTAAAATTCTATGACAAACTGTTAATCAATACAAGAAATTCAAAGTCTTAAATCATAATGCATGGGTGAACAGAATGTCATGCCTTCTATATAAAAAAATTGTAAATTTGTTTAATTGTAAAACATGGAATTATTCATGAGGAACAGATCTTTCAGAAAAAATATTTTTACTCTTGTGTGTATGTATATCTATACATACATCATCCCATAGTAGCCTGTAAAGGTTAATAAGTCCCGTATTTGCCTCTTACTTGTCATTATTTGATCATCACAGTGCATCTCTGCCGCTCCCATTTATGCAGCTGAGCTTTGTAGTGTTGTAGTCTGACAGACTTCTAACAGCTCTCGCTCTATGCTCTCCATCTAGCCTCTTTAACTGCCTTCCTTTCAGAGTGCCTGTCCAGAACAGTTCAGCCAGTTCAAGGTGCCCTGATGCCAATTTCACAGCTGACACGCTCCTTTATGTCAGTCGTAGACCGTCAGCTCAGCAGCTTCCCCCACCGCTTCCATCCTCATCTTTCTCGACTCATTTTAACAACCCTTTTCTTTTACCGTTCAGTGACAGAAGTCAATGCAGATCTGTTTGCATAATCTCTTCTTTCATCCTTTTTCTTTTTATTCCTTTTGCTTTTTCTGTTTTTAACTACATCTTTTAATGATCTATCCCAGCTTGTATCTGGTTCATCTCTTTTATTGTGTTTTTTTCTCAGTAGTATTGATCTGTGAATCTGTGTGTATGTGTATGTTGGTTAGAGATAACTTGGTTTTGATCATGACCTTGTGATATCACCCTGTTGCTAAGCTACTGTGTCAAAGTCTGAGCATTTTCCTCGACTGCTGAAGGACATCAGTGACCTTTCACCTATCTGTTTTTCCAGACAACAAAATAATGATCATTCTCTTGGGAACTATACGTCATTTTAAGATTGAACAAAAAAAAAATCAGAACAACTTTCCATCAAAACCACTTACTATCATTCAGTCTAGGGGCCACAGTTGTGTTTATGGATCAATTTCAGATTTAATGTAGCCTCCTGCTGCATTCATAGAATTCAATTTTTTATCTGACGATAAACTGTGTCTGTGTTTTCAAACACTGCCTATGGTGCTAGTGTTGTTTAATTACTTGATAAAAATGTGTTCAAGTTGTTTGTCACATTTTAAATTCCAAATTTAACTCGATGAGTGCAACAAATGTGTTGCAGATTTTTTAATATGTCTCCATTGAAATAATACATATACACATATATAGATGATGATCACAAAGGCCCCGCTGCAAGACTCTAGGTATTTCAAACAGTTACTTGTGACTCTCAAAGGTGCATTTTAAAAGATCGGAGCATCACTGGGAAGTTTATTTATTTTAGGTATTTATTAAAAAAGGAAAAACTTGTATTTGATTTTGTACACTTGTACACTTAGACCTAAATAATACCAAAAGTTTCCTTGGAAATTTAAATATTAAATATTAGGACCAATAAAAGTAGAATTTTCATTACAGAAATGTCAGCCAAGTACATACTGTACAATATAGTTCAGTGTGGCATGGAGACTTTAATAGCAGCCTGCATTGTTGAGTCTGCCGTCTCTCATCTTCCTCTCGACAATACTCCATAGCATTTTGCTGGGAAATCAAGCACAATAGCACCATCACCATTAAAGCAGTTTTCGGTATTTATTTTGCAACTTTCTCTCCTTATATATGGTAATTATGAATTATTTTACTGTTCCTCAAGTGCAGCACTTTGGTACAACTGATTTGTTATAAAGTGCTACACAAATAAAGTTGAGACAACTGTTGTTAGATGTCTTCATTATAATTTTGTAATAACACAACAATCTGTAATAAAATTAATTTATTTAAATATCTTAAATCAATTTTACGTAATACTCCAATTTTCTGAGGGAATCAAGTAGTAGGTTTTTGTCGGCTATAAGTAGGATCACACGCAAATACACGCAGGTCGTTTTTTTTTTTTTTATTCGGAGTGAGATTGTCGCCTTTATTGCTTTCCCTCTTTCCCTTTTTATCCGGTCAGATTCTGGATATCTGGCTAAAGTCCAACCACTAAAACTCAACCACCCCTCCACTGGTCTTCCTGGTTCTCTCCCCTCTCGCTGATGCATTGTTTCAGTTGGGCAGAACAACTGAAAAAGATCACAGTGTCTGGAGGAAAAGACACCTGCCTGACCCTTAACCTGTCGCTAAAGACTGGGGTTACGTAAAACACACACATGGACAATGTGTATGTTATTGTGTATGTGTTCCCAGTGGGATTTGGTTGAGAGTGATGCACTAAAAGCATGAGCTTTGTCCATCTGATGACCTTCTCTTGACTTTGAAAGTCAGACGTCCTTTGTCAGCACTGAAGTCAGATGCAATATGGCTGATCCACGCCTTAAATGTAAATCAGGGTAACAGTGTTCCTTTACAAAGCCAATTGGTTTCTTGACTTACACCAATAACACACACAGTATGATGGGTTTGACCTCTTTTCCTGTTCTGATGTACAAGACAAATTAATATTTGTAATATATTCCTGCAAAGCTGGTTATCAGTCCTTGGCTGAGAACTAAAGTTAATAACAGATTGAATTCTGCTGGAACCAAATAAGGTTGAACAACTTAGTAAAATATGGACAGCACAACAACAAGGGAAGATGCTAGAATTCTGTGCATGACGTGTCTTTACACAGACTTATTGCTTTGGAAACAATATAACAGTCTGTAGCAGAAGGAAAACACTAGTTAACATGTTAGCATTAAGCTCAAACTTGGCCAATTAAAGTTGTTAAAGTCCATGTTGATGCAATTAGTGGAGCACTTCTGTGCTGGGCAGCTGCAATCTAGGCAAAAAGAGAGGCAACAGGGAAGCTACCAAGGGTAGTTGTAGCAATTACTTTGCATTAGTCTGAAATATAATCCCCAAGGTTTTTGTTGTTTTTGTTTTTTGCTTTGAGTGGGAACGAATAAGTTACTTTATATGCTAATTGATCCACTCAGTATATTTTCTTTAACGACCAACATCTTTTTGAGACTAGTCTTGGCAAAGACTAGTCTCTTATTGAGTCACTAATTTTCAGAATCCCCCTCTTGAGCTTCTGTGCGTATGTGGAGGTTTATTCTGTAATTATCACTGATGGTCCAAAATGGATGCCACAACATCTCTCCTTAATCCCTCCTCTGGCCTTATAGTTGTTTTAAAGGCACATATATGGCTGTAAACATTTACTGTGAGTGTGGTATTAATTAGAAGAAGAGTCCATGGAGACTGCCAACAGGCATCTGTTGGAGTCTCCTATAGCCACTGAATTGGAGAGTTTAAGTTTAACATTTAATCACAGGATGATGGAAACAACACATGTGTGTCATCAAATGGCAGATGGTCTTAATGATTTAAACTGTTCAAACGACACATGTTTGTGGTTAAATGCGCCAGTAGTATTTATAACCTCTTGCTTCATGTTAGTTAAAAAGGCAGGTGACCTCATCAGGCAGCCTTGAAAGAACTTGAAAGAATGACTTTTTATTTAAAATTTCTGGCCTGGGATATAAAGCTATCAGCTTCTGTATATCATCCTTTAATTTCTGTGTGGCTGGTTCTAATCACACTTTCCTGGATCACAAAAAACATTTATTTGTCAGTAGTCTTCTGGATGTAAACAGCCTAATGTGTCCCATATTGCTCCCAGTGATGTAATGGATTTTAACTTCTTCTGTAATCATAAAGGGGACACATTTTAGCTATTAGAACTGCAGCGTGTTTGTACACCACTACAGTACAGAGTCTAAGTGCTTTTAATTCAGCATTCCTCCTGCTGTGTCTGTGTTTGGATATCTTGCCTGTTGGGTCTTGCTGACCGAATCTTTTTTTGACTGCCAATTTTAAATGTCACTGGTGCTGTTCGGTACAGTCACCTTTTCTGTCACCACAAAATTGATTTTCACGTTTACGTGTCAGGTTGCTGCAATTTCTTTCACTTTCTGAACGTTTCACTTCCACATACATGTCTGTGGGACTAAGATGGGCGTGGCTCAGAGCCATCGATGCCAACTCCTCAGTCAAATAAGCAGGTACTGACCACTCTTTAAATAATGTTGTGCTGTCCTTTGAGTTTAGTTGAATTTTCATTCAGCCACCACTAGGGGGCATGTCGCTTCCTGTTCTAATGTTTTTCTTCCGAGGATCTGCATGTTCAATCTGTCGACTTGTGAAACAAGTTTCAGCGGCATTTACTAACTTCTGGTTACATCATGTTAAGGTTGACTCATTTTGAAACTAGACTTTTTAATCATGTCTTTTGCCTTATTACTTGTAAGACTAATGCTCTTATGTTGTTGAATTATTTGTTTAAATAAACCATCGTTAATAGAATTATGCAATTATCTTTAAAAGCAGTTAATGAAAGAAACAAAGACTATAAACTTCTAAAAATGACTGAAGACTGTTGAAAAGGTTCAGTTTGACTGGAAATATGCATACAAGAAAACTGCCACAATAAATATTTCCTCATTTGCAAAGATTATTGCATGCTTCATTTCATAAGTTCTTGTGAAAATATAGTTTTGTTTGCATTTGATTAAATATCTCACAATCTACTAATCCTCAATATGATGTAAACAAAACAGACCAAATTCTCAGTGTCTTTTGTGCGCTTCCTTCTGCTCCTTGTTACAGTGGACATCATCAGTGGTGGTTTTGCAGATTTATTCATTTCATATGTGAAAAGAAGGTAGAATAGTTTTATGTCTGTTCTCATCACTTTCCAGGTGGCATTTCTCCAGGATACTGTATGGAAGGAGTGTGAGGAGCGGGAGGAGCTGACTGCTGCTCTGTCTCAAGCCCAGCAGGAGCTTCTCGGGCTCCAATCCATAATGTCTCCCCAGAGTTCCACCGGGTCTTTTCCAGACCCACCGGAGACGCGGGCAACCCCAGGCAATGAGCACGTTTATCCCCAGGGTAACGCCAGAGGGCCTCTTCCCCGCTCACCAGCCTCACCCCAGCCCCCCTCTGCCTGCACAGACAAAGACAGAGGCCTGTGTATAGAAGTGGGGGGAGCAGAGGAGAGTCTGGAGTCCAGGAAGGGTGGTGGAGCTGTGGGTGGAGCTGTGGATGGAGCGAAAAAGCGGGAGGGGAAGCTGCCTAGACTGAAAACAAGCAGCACAGAGAGGGAGGTCAGACGCAAGGTCAGATTAATGATGGGGAAAACAGAAATGCTCTAGAAACCAAACTGAATGAAGAAGTTCTGCAAGATTAAACATGTGACCTGAAAAACAGAATTGTGTTTTTGTTCTCAATCAGCTCTTAGTAAAAATATTATTAGTAGTATTTTCTTATTCAGTTAAGAATCTTATGTCCTTTTAATCACCTCATCTAAAACACACTAACCTCCCAACTTCAGTAGAAGGGACGACTCCTGCTGGCTTTAGGAGCTGCAGCTTATTGCAGACAATCTCAAACTAACGCGCATCTGTTTTTGCATTTTCTTGCAACCAAAGTCTCACGCTCTTTTTGGCACACAAAGAGCTTTACAAACACACCAGTACATGAAGACACAGACAGACCCACAGCCTGTCACACGGATCAGTCCCAAAGGAGCACAACAGCCGCTCCTGTCCCACCCATGGACACAAACAAAAGGCAGGCAACCACAAAAGAAACTGTCCAGCAATCACCCCCCTCCAAACACACACCCACACTCACGCACACAATTATACAACTCTCCTCCCATCAGGCTTGTGTTACTGACATCATTCAGTCTGTGCAAGGTCTTTCCCTCGCTCCTTTCTCTTCCGCTCCCTCTACGTTTGGGATGAATTGGCACAATAGGAGAAATGCATGAATGGTGAGAGGCATGGAACTCATTTCCCTGCTTACTGACACACATGGACGCAAGCTTTTGGTTTGACTTCCCCGTTTTCCTCTCTCCCAGTTCGTCTGTGAGACAATGCACACGTGCGCTTCGCTCACACATAAAAGACGTGGGAAGATTATTTTCTCCTGGCAACACATCCTGTTTGGCTAAACACACGTGCAATTGGTTTATCCGCTAAAGTGAACAGTGATTTCTGATTTACTATTTGTACCTTTTTCACACTATGTTGAATAAGATCATTTGAATGAAGCCGATGTATGTTTTTCCAGAAACCTTGAACGGAAAATAAAAACTTTTAACTGAGCTTTCTTATTAGTCGGATAGTTTCTTTATTTCCATAAATCAGTTAATTATTTTTATTTACCCTTTCATATGCAAGTCTTTAATTAATCTCAGAGTAAAAACTCTGTATATTGTTAGATTAACACAACACAGACACAGATTAATGTTTATAGTAGAAGGGTTGAGTGAATGTTTAATCTGAAGAAATAAAATCAGAAAGAGCAAATGAGTAGAGATAACATACTCAAAAGGAGAATGCTTAATTTTTTAATACCCCATTCTTATGTCACAGTTTGATCTCAATCACGATCTTCAACTAATTCACTTTTTCTCACTTTTTTTCTTGTTTTATTATTAAGCATGATTAAATATTACTAATTTTCAGTTTATGGTTCCAAATGTTACAGGACATCAGAACATTTCTAAGAGCCAGTCAGTGGACAAGAATTCTATTTTTTATGAGCGGATTACTGATTACGATTTGTTACATTTTGAAATTTCTTTTCTTGAAAATGTTCTGTCCGTGTTCCATAATTGTGGTTCAAAAAACTAAAAGACTAAACTTGAAATCAGTACTTCACAAACCACTGAGCGGCACTAGAAACTGTGTCCAAAACCTACACAACCTGCGTCATGTAAGTTTGATAAAAAATAATGACGGGTGTTATCCCAATTTGTGATTCATGCAGAAATTAGTTCCAGAAAGTTTATAAGAAATTTGTTTAGAGTATTCCTTAGACTATTGTTTAATAATTTTAGGTTACCATCAGTTTTTCATTTTGTAGAATCTCCATATGTTATCAGAATCCACCTGGTTTTCATTTTGTATAGAATCATTAGCAAAAGATAAAATAATAATGATAATGAAACAACCAAACATGTTCTCTTTCAATGATTATCTGTGTCAATTCATGAAACAAATCGGCACAAATTGCTTTTTTGTGCTTTCTCAATAGAATTTTTATTAAGCGTCTTCTCCAAACATGTGCTACTCTTTGTGACAGGGGCTCTTACGCTGACCTTCCTCCATGTCATAGTATAAAGAAAGCCAAGCTGAGCCATCTACCTCCTCCTCCAATACTGACTCCTACAATAGTCAGTCTGCTCTGACCGCATGAACTTTCTGTCTCTGTCGCCCTCTAAACACAAACACCCTCCTCTCTCCCTTTCTGTCAGACTCCCTCTGCACCTCTGGCATACACATGAATCGCTCCCTCTGTGTCAATATTCTTTTAATCTCTTCGGACCTTCTTTTGGCATTCAGCCCCTCTGACCCTGTTTCTAAAAACCAATTCACGTTCAGCCTCTCCTCCTCAGCTATCTGTGCCTTCACTTTATTTTTGATCCAGTCAGCGCTCTCCTTTATACTCCCCTCTGCTCTCAGACCAGGCGTTTTTCCTTTGCTCGTGCCCTTGCTTTGTAGCTCTTGACTTGGTGTCCATCCTGGTTTGTGTGTGTTTTAAGCAAGTGAGGAGGCAAATGTGTGGGCGATGAAACAGTTTTGAGCTTTTCTTTCATCCTAATAACAGATTAAAAAAACAGCACATAGCTCCATTAAGTTGACATAAACTCCTAAACATTTAAATTAGTGCCCTCATAAAAATGCCACTGCACGCAAACATTCATATGTGCAAACATGCGTGTCATGCACACACAGAGTATGTCTGTGATCTCACCACAGTAATTATCATAGTAGGGCAGGCATGCACACGTGTCCCTGGGGGAATCTGTGTAGTAGCCTGTAAACACACACGCTTCAGGGAGTGGCGTGTGTGTATAACTAAGCCCTTGTTCGTCATTGGGTGTCCCTGAACGCCTCTCCTGCGTCTTTATGGCCATTTTGGAATCCTGTCGTCCCACGAGTCCTCCCACACCCTATAATTAGCATCACCGGGGCAACCAATGAAAGAATACTTAGCATTCTTGTCGTCGTGGTAAATGTATGAGAGCTGGCCGGAGGATGATTCTCAGAAGTGTTGATTAATGGCAAGGACAAGAGAGATTTCAGTCTGTCACTTTGTGTGGTTTGTTACCAAAATCAGTGAAGACTAATGTCTGTGTGTGCGCGTGTGAATGGGAGGATATCTCTAGGTCCCCATACATGCCATAAACAATCTCTGAAGATAAAATACCAGGTATTCGTGATCACTTCTCTTGAAAACTGTTGAGTCCAGAGACAATAAAATACTTTCGGGATTCCACTGATCTCCTCATTTCCTCCATTCGTGAGTCGTCTGGGTACCTTGTGATCTCAAACACTACACACGGTATAACACAAAACATGACATTCAATTATGATTGTTGAAAATCTCCCCATTTTTCTCTTGTTTTTCCATCATCACCATTATCTACATCAATTTCACTGAGCTGTAGTATTTTAAACAGTAAGGTCTATCTGATGTTGGGGCATAAAAGACAATGAAAGGCCATCCAAGTGGCCAATTTGACGACCAGAGTCTTAATACACGGCAACTAAAATATGACAGTCAGACAACTGTGATATTACAGACAATGATGTTGTGATGAGGATTTCAGTTGGACATATTGTACAGATCTATGATGACTTCATCTTATTTATATGCATAACTAAAGGAAAAATTCATATCCCACTCGCTGATGTAAATACAGCTGGTTCCAGATTATTTGTGGTAAAACAAAAAAAAAGAGAAAAAGAAAAGCTAAAGGATTTGCAAAACATTTGATCCTTTAAAGATTTTAAAAAGAATCCAAATTATATTCTTGCTTTTTGTGAAGTATACTTCACAAAAGCTAATATATTATCTTTGGTCTATTGCTCTCAGAGATGGATTTATTGTTGCATTTATTATTTACACTGATAATATTGTTTGCTAATTCCCCTACAATGTAGGGCATACATTCCCTAAATGTTGGGGTGGAAAAATCCACCCCAACATTTATAATATTTATAATATTATAAAGCATAGCTATTTTTAAGAAGAACGTGACATTTTATTGATTAAACTCAGTCACCTCAAAATGCTCACAACCATCTGAACTGCAGTTCGCTAGTGTCTGCTGCCCTCTATCGTCCATTACTGGCTATTACTGCTCAGATTTAAATTTGGCCAAAAAAAAAAAAAAGTGAACACCGTGTTCTCTCAAAGAAAATGGGCTGTTAACTTCTTTTTGTTTATTTGTTTTGGCCAAATTCTTGAAATTGAGATCACAATACATATTTGTATTTGTCTTGCTCGTGCATTAAAGCACTTATTTAGAAGCTAAATATAATACGTTCTCAGTACAAGTATTTCACACTAAGTGTAATTTAACGTTTCCAATTCCTTAATCGATAATATAATTTAGTTATTTTAAAATATTTTTTTATTTCCATTCACATTTTACTTGGCGGACGGATATGTTCCACCGGCAACTGTGAGAAGTCCGTACTTTCCCGTAAAAGACGTAACAAAAACCATAAAGAAACCATCTGTCGTGAGCAGTTTCCATGTTACACATAAGTAACTTTAAAAAAAAAAAAAACAATATTTCAAAAAAAGAGTGTGTTCTACCTAGAAACTAAAACTGTCAGCAATAATTCTGAAACTTTCAAATCATACTTAAGAAAAAATACATGATACCTTATTACTTGTTTGTTCAAACATGGGCGCCTGCCGATTAAGTTTGCATAATTATATTATATTCAAACTTACGTCATGTAATGACTTCAGTTATTTCAAATTAGCAGAACTGATGAGGAGAACTGATTTCTAGCACATTATTAAATGCATTTATTTTTAAATAGATTTTAAATAGATTTATATTTCGCCACTTAGTTTAGGAGTAGCTGTGGGTTAGCGACATTGAGAAACTATTTTCTTCCATCGCGGATGTGCACAGACGTTTGCGTCGCAACAGGGCGCTGACGTACAGTGCTTTGTCACAGTCTCCCTTCTCAGCCGTGGTGTTTTTCAAGGCTGCGTGAGCCGCTAACAGCCGAGTGTCCACTGAAGATGGCCGCAGGTCCTCTTTCTGTATCTTCTAACGCATCTAACAACGATGGCATTCTCATCGGTGACAAAGTGTACTCGGAAGTGTACCTTACGATAGACAACTCGGTGATACCGGAGGAAAGGCTATCACCAACCCCGTCTATGCTCGACGGCCTCGACCTGAACACCGAGACCGACCTCCGTATTCTCGGCTGTGAACTGATTCAGTCGGCGGGTATTCTTCTCCGGTTACCCCAGGTACAAATATATATGTATATTTAAGTCCACTAAGTGGATGTTTTTATGAAAGTTATTTATGTGAAAAAGGAAATATGTTTTTAAAGGTGCGGCCTAGTTATTAGCTTGCTAACTTTAGCCTTTTGACGTTGGCGTGGTGGAATTAAAATGGCGGCGGGCCATTGTGCAAGGTTAGGAAGGTTTACATAAGATCTGGTATTAATAACATGGTCTATGTTTTTCTCGTAGGTGGCCATGGCAACGGCACAGGTCCTTTTCCATCGTTTCTTCTACTCCAAATCCTTCGTCAAACACAGTTTCGAGGTAAGTTCATTCAATTAGCTGAGTTCTTCAATCTCCCGAGATGACAACTGAACGTTATAGTGACGTCCAGCGGCAGCCATATTGTTTAAGGTTTTCGAGATGCATAGCGGAAGTATACTTGTAGATGAGGACTAAAAAGTGAATCGGAAAGTCTTAAATAAACGGGCTCAGTTCATATATTTGACGTTAATATTTAGGCTCGATTTTTTTTTTTTTTATATTGACATGAACTAATAGTTAAAAAGTAAGGTACCGACATGTAGTAGCACACTAGTTACTGCACATGACAGCTAAATCTGAGTCAAACATAGCGCCGATTTTAACATATTGAAAATAGAATGGTTAATGGCCATCATTAAGGCTTCAAAGTTGATTTCCTGACCACGTTTTGTTACTATGTTAGAACCCATTCAGATATAGAGCCTGTGCCACCTTTCTGGCAGATATTCTGCTTACTTTTGGTACATAGATGTTATGTTAACTTCAGGTGAAAGAGTCCAAAATAGGTTTAGTAATACATATTAATGTTACTTACTAATATGTTGGTCAAGCCATTTATAAACCTTATGAATGTCATTAGGGGCTGCCAACTAAATATTCTCAATGTCTAATTATGGAATTTGCTCGACTTGGATTGATAAATAAATTATTGAAAGAAAAAAAACGACCTCAAGTAAAGACGTTAAAACTTACTGCAGTTACAGTCTGAACATGTTCTGAAACTGTCTCTTCACAAGTTGCATCGTGGAAGTAGATATATTTTCCTTCCAATCTTTGTGCTTCGTTATTGTCTTTCAGATTGTTGCTATGGCTTGCATCAACTTGGCGTCTAAGATTGAAGAAGCACCACGGCGAATACGAGATGTCATCAATGTTTTTCACCACCTCAGACAGCTAAGAGGCAAAAAGTAAGTATCAGCGCGAAATCTTAACCATTTTTTGTAGATTCAGCCTTTTGTTTCATGGACAATATGTCGCACTGCGTTTATTTGGTGTAGAATGTCGTCTGTTGATTTGTTTTCAATGTGAAAGTGCCCTTCTGTTTATCCATGCACTCTAAACCATCTTAAATCTTTTCAGTTCCAGCCTCACTGGTAGTTTCAAACTGTTATTGTCTACATGTAACATCAATTTGACCTTTGAAGTTGATATTGGAAAATGAAAAAATTAAGATCGAAAATTGAGAAAGAAAAAAAAAAAAAGACCAAAACACATTTGGCTTTGTAAAGGATGAGGCACTTGTACTTTGCCTCATTTCTTTATGTCACGATTCTAGTCCTTGGCATTAACTTGGCTTCTTTTTTCCCTTGCAACCAACTAACAGCGACCAGCTACATTTACCAAATCCTGGGTGATGTGGAATGGTACGTAAGATGAAGCAGTCGGCATGACAACCATGATGCGAGGGGGTCTCTGTCGTCCCCCGAGGCCCATCCCGCCCCCACCTGTGGGAGACTACCATGGTCTGAGCCACCGCGGGGCACTGGGATCGGGGATGGCAGGTTGGCCGAAGGTCCTTGGCCCGTGGGGCACCTTGAGGACTCCTGTGGTTCAGTCTTAAGCTTGGGGGTTCTGTCCGTCAAGCTGTGGACCATGGGGTAATGTAGATTTTTTCTCTGACCGCTTCTCACCATGCATTTTTGATTGTCCAAAAAAAAAAAAAAAACTTCATTCATCTTCTATAACCCATGGCTTCTACAGAAATATCTCCTTGTTCTTAACTGATCCCTTGGAATCAATGTTAGCTTTTGTTTTTTGTTTTTTTTGCCTTAAAGTGCATGCAGTTCAATGAATTTAATTATTATTTTTATTTCCCACTGTAATTTCAAATTCTTAAGAAGTGACAGTAATTGAGAGACTCCTAGAGTTACTTTTTAATGCTCCTCTTTATGTGGTTAAATAGATTTCAATTTTCTGAATACATTTTGCCTTGCATGTCTGAGTGTAGCATTAGTTTTCAGGGTTTTTTTCTCTGACATCAAAACATCCTTATGAAAATATGAGAAGTGGTGTTTGATGGCACAAAGGAGGGGTCTGTCGCTTTACTGATCATAATTTGAATTTCAGGAGTCATTTTATAGCAATTTTTGTGACATTAGAAATTGATGAGAGTATATCTGTTTAAATCAGAATACACCAATTTTTCTTTTTACAGTTTTTGTTTAAAATAAGATCTTAGTATGTTTGCATCACTTCTATATTTGTGTTTTAATCCCAATAGATCTGATGAATCTTTTAGCTTGGGCTGTCCAATACACATTAGTGAACATTTATTAGCCAGGAGTATTTCTAATAGACTGTGGTTGGTAGATTTTCCTTTGGTGAGATTCTAGTTTGGAAATGTTTTTCTGCCTTAAAATCACTGATTACAGTTGAAGTTGATATTTCTGTTGAAGCGATGGTTTGGGATGATCATGTCAGGGACAATCCTCCAAGCTTTCACTGGAACCACAAGAGTCCACAAGCCCCCAGCACACTGTTAGGCATGCAAACAGTGTAACTTGTTGCTTAAAGTTGGTTGGCAAGGGGGAAAAAAGTGCAAGAATTCAAAAGGGCACTTTCTCCTTCATACATTTTTAGTGAAAGGGGAACCACTGTTTGATTTTGAATTTTTTATGAAATAGGACTCCAAGTCCATTGATACTTGATCAGAACTACATAAATACCAAAAACCAAGTCATCAAAGCGGAACGACGAGTCTTGAAGGAGTTGGGCTTCTGTGTGCATGTCAAGCATCCGCACAAGGTGAGTTTAAAAGCAAGATTCTTTTTATGCAATGTTAGCGACATTTATTTTCATTCAGGTAGACAGATTCTGTTTTTAATTTTTCACATATGGTAGAAGTAAGCATTAGGCTATTTACATTTTCTCAGTTTTGTGTTTGAGCAGCACATTGTTCTGTTAACACATAATCTATATGTGATTCCAGATCGTCGTTATGTACCTTCAGTTCCTGGAATGTGAGAAGAACCAGACTCTAGTCCAAACGGCCTGGTAAGTTCATGTACAGGTCCTTAGCCAACTTCCCCACAGCAGCAACATTAGTCAGAACTGTAAGAAGTGCAGCCAGACCTGGGCTTAAAGTGGAACTGAATTACTTTCAAATGGTTGAAATTTCTGGCATATTCAGATGCTCCTCATAAAATCCAAACAGCCCCACATGCCAGTAAAATTATATTCCAGTCCTCATGTTGAAGAGTTGCACATTTGAACCACTTTCAATGTTAGTTTTGCCCAGGTCTAAGAGTTACACTTCATCACTTCCATTAAATCCTTCCAACCGTTATTTTCTATGTATTCTTATGTGATTTGCTCATTTTTGGGAGGTTTAGCAAGTTCTTGTACTGCAAACGTGCTAATTGCCTCACTTTCTAATCTGCCCTTACATGTGAGAGTGTTTATTTCCCAGTGCCCAGGGAACTTGGTTTAACTTTGTCCTTTCTCTCTACTCTTTGATTAAAGGGTAGTCCATGCTGGTAAGTCACATAAAGAACCTCTGAACTCTGCCTCCTCCAACCACATGACCTCAGGAAGCTCCCCCTTTTGGCTGGCTGCCCCTCTCCTGACAGCCAGTCCCAGTGCAAGATTCACTGAAGGGGGCGGGCGGGCCTTTCCCAACAGCCAGCATCGTCTTGTTTTCTCTTGGGTGTCCAAAAGGATTTGTATTTTTTGGTCTTGCTACACAGATTCTCAAGTGTAATAGCTCTCTTGCCAAGTAGTTACAGATAGGTTATCTTGTTCTAGTTTACTTGCATTTAGAAATGAAGTAAACTCAGTCAGAACAGAATTTTGTTTCTATTGGCCACATTGCCTGCCTGTTTGTTACATTTACCAGTAGAATACTGTGTCTTGTCCCCCACTGACATGGTGTCCAGACATGTGTCTGTTTTACAGGCTGATCCGGTTCTCGGGTTTTGGCTTCAAGGACCCGTCTCATCCTCGCAGCAAACAGAATCGAACGGCCATGTGTTTTCTGTAGTAGTGCTAAAAGTATTTTCACACTGGTCAGTTTTTAAAGGCAGGTTTGAAGGAAGGAAAGCTTTGACCACTTAAGGAAGATTGAGTTGGAAAAAAAGGACATCATTGTGATGCTCCTAATATAACAGCTTTACAGTAGTATGGACTCGCAATTAGTTGAGGTATGATTTCTTTGTGGTTTTATTTGGTTAGATTAGGATTACTGAAAGATTTTACCATCATTTTTCATTAAAAGTTTCTATCTAATTCCATCATTAGTATGCCTAATTCACATTCCATATCCCAAATCATTGTTCTAAGCAAACTCTTGGCACATGGTGCATTTTGCAGAGATTTCAAATACATATCCAGTGTAGATGGATCAAATATTTCCACAAAGTGAAGTGGATGCCGGCGGTTATCACCTATACGAGTTAATTTCAGGTCTTTGCTTGAAATCATACACTGAAGCAAGTCATGGTTTTAACAATGGACCCTAAATCCGCATAAACCAACATGATGGTGAAAACTTAGTCTCCTCACTTGAGTACATCACAGCGCTTCTGAATCATAAGTTTTACCCCGCATGCCTCCACACACACCATGCTTTTTTTCTTTCAGATCCAACCATCTGAAAGTGAATCTAGCTTTACTTTTTTTTTTTTTTTCTTCATTGTCTTTGCATGTCTCCCTTCTTAGAGAGCATGTGTGTGTCTCCGTCATCATCACACACCCTGGAAAGTTTAAATTTCTTGGATGGTCATCAGTCTTGTCTTCATTCTTTCTGTGACATGCAGCAGCTCCATGGATGCCCCGGAGAGAAACGGACAAAGTTAAACGCAACAATAAAGAGATCTTAATTTAATATTGTCAGTTATT
Organism: Girardinus metallicus; assembly: GCA_903067095.1. Lineage (NCBI taxonomy): Eukaryota > Metazoa > Chordata > Actinopteri > Cyprinodontiformes > Poeciliidae > Girardinus > Girardinus metallicus. The sequence continues at coordinate 16,957 of CAEGAE010101149.1, read as the reverse complement.
TTTAAACTAAAGTAAAAATGTATCTTCTGTGCTCCTGCGTCAGGGTAATTATTTTTATATGGCTTCAGTGAGATACAATTACATTGTGCAAGTCTGCTGAAGTATTTGCATCCAGTTATTCTTGATTTGCAGATTCTAGAGTTTATAAACTTTACTGATTTATAAAAAAAAAAAAAAATCTGATTATACGTTGGCAGTAGAGATAAATGTTGCAAATTGATTCTTAGTATGAAGTTGTTTGGTGCTGCATGATTGGTTGACAGTTTGGTTTGTGTAGCGACGATGCTATGTTTTTGTCTTTGTTCTGTTTGTCCCTTTAGGAACTACATGAATGACAGCTTGAGGACGAACGTGTTTGTGAGGTTCCAGCCTGAAACCATCGCCTGTGCCTGTATGTATCTCGCTGCCCGAGCTCTGCAGGTGAGACGGCATGTGATCTAAAAGCAGCTCCTTCACCTGCTTTTACTCCAAACTCCATCGCAGAAATGATGAATAATTCACAGCTCGGTGTGAAGGTTTATAGAACTGTGCGCATGTTTTCCCAGATTCCCCTGCCAACCAGACCGCATTGGTATCTACTGTTTGGAGCTACTGAAGAGGAGATTAAAGAAATCTGCATTACTACCCTGAAACTGTACACCAGGAAGAAGGTAATTATTGTGAAATGTGGTGTGATAATCCGCTGGTTCATTTTGAACTACAAGAAGGTTTTAGGATATTGCTGCCAATGTCTCCTTAAATCTTTTGTTTATTTAATTGAAATAAAGTTTGACGTATGCTATTACAATCCCTGCAGATAAGCCGAGGCAGTTTAAGGAGACATGGCAGAAATCACTGCTCTAAAATCTTGCAGGGTTCCTATACAAGATTCTTTTATTTAGACAGTTTTACTGTCTGAATGCTGTCCATCGATCTCCATTATTCATTCATCCTTTAGTTTTTTCCCCCTTCATTTTTTCTCCCATCCCCTGAATCCTGACCTTTGCGGAAACAGGTCAAAAAAATCACTAAGCATTTCATGGTCTATAATGTGAAGAACGCTGCAATTTGACATTTTGGCTTTTAGTAAATTGAACTGTTTCCTTTTTAGCCTAATTATGAACAGCTTGAGAAGGAGGTGGAGCGACGGAAGGTGTTCTTGGCAGAGGCCAAGCTGAAGGCGAAGGGCCTGAATCCAGATGGCACGCCGGCGCTCTCTGGCATAGGCGGCTTCTCTCCGGCCTCCAAGCCCTGCTCCCCCGTGGTGAAGGTGGAGGAGAAATCCCCAAACCCCCAGACTATGAAACCAGTAAAGAAGGAGCCTGACAGCCGCACTCAGGTCAACAAGAGTCCACATAACGGGTAAGAAACTTCACAGGTTTATGCCAAGGGACTCAATATTTCTATACGTTTACTTCATTTAGTGACATATTTTCGTTTTTACTTATCAATCTGTTTGCTCTGCAGACTGAGGAAGGAGGTAAAGATCGGCAGGACCAGTAGGAGTGGAAGTCGTTCCCGTTCAAGAACACGATCACGGTCCAGATCTCCCTCTCATCGCAGACAGTAAGTTTTACTTCGGTCTTCACAACCATTCTTGTTCATGTCCACACGTGTATGTTGTGTTTATTGTATCTGATTAAAAGTTTAACTGTAGATAAATTCTTGTATGTTTTTGTTGTTCCAGTTACAACAGCAGACGCAGTCGCTCAGGGACGTACAGCTCTCGGTCACACTCGCGCTCTCACAGTCGCAGCCCGTTGCCTCATCGACACCCGCCCTCACCCCTTCTCCCTCATCTCAAGTCGAAGTCCAGTCACCACAGCAACAGCGACTCCAAACTCAGCGGGCGTCACAGCAACAGCGGGGGTGGTGGTTCTGGTCACAAGAGGAAGCGCACCCGGTCTCGATCCCGCACTCCAGTCAAAGTGGACAGGGACAGAGAGCGGGAACGGGACAGAGAGAGAGACCGCTCTTTTGATTTCGCTTCAAAGAAACACAAACATGAGCGGGGAAGCGGACATCGCGACCGGAGGGAGAGGTCTCGGTCCTACGAAAGGGACAGGGATCGCAGCCACAAGAGCAAACACCATGGCAGCAGCGGACACTCAGGACACAGCCGCCACCGGCGCTGAGAGACACACGGAGACGAGCCCTGGGGCTGATGGTCACCAATGTTTGACACAAATCAAACGAGTTGGACACATTCTCTTAATTATGGTAAATGTTAATTTAATATCCATGTTAGGAAATAGAATATTTGCAAATTGTAAACCCAATAATCGAAAGGTTACTGTTTGTTGCATAAAATTCTTCGGTTGGGGGGGAAACTGTCGCCAAATGATGCAATTAAACAAGTGTACCATGACTGGGAGAACATGTCAAATTTGAAGTTTCAAAATATTACATCCTTTAACAAACAAGTCATGTTTCTGGGTTCAGCTTTTTTTATTGGTTTATTTTCATTTAAATTCAACAAAGGTGTAAAGAAACCATTGATGACGTTTCTTCTGGTCCAGTAAAAATTCTTAACCTGTCTGGGTCCTAAATGCAGCATCTGCATGGACAGGTATCCTGAGTACTTAGCTCTGTCAAAGTCAGCCTGTCATGTGGAAAGGCCAAAGTGCAGCAGTGAACTCCAGCATGAAGTGATGATTGTTGGTTGACCTGCTGGAAGTGACTCCATGTAGATGAGGGCAGCAGCGTGACCTCAGCCTCCGGCCTCCCTTAATCTGCCTGTGTTTTCCTCTTGTCTCATCGAGTGCACCCTGCCCGACTACCTAACCCTAATCTTGTCTTTAGTTTTATATGTAAAGTTACAAATTTTTGGAAAAAGAAAAAAAAATTTATTTACAGTGTAAAGGTTTGATATCCACTGACGGAATGTGAACGCTTTGATTTATAGAAGCAACCTGTTCAGTGGAAGGATTGAATGAGTAAATGTAAAGTAAATGTTATTTAGGAAAGATCAATAAGTTTGCACATTGCAGGACTAGTGGGCAGTTTTTTTTTTTTTTTTTTATGTTTTTTATTGGAAAGGTTTGTCTAAAAAGATACTGATGACTTTCATTTTTCTTGCTCTTTCCAAGCAGGAAAAGCAGACAAAATATATTTTAGGGTTGTCAGTTTGTTGCACTGGTTTTTAGTGTGCACGTCTTCATGTCCAATTTTTATTCATTAATAAATGAGGAATGCCACTGACCTATGGTCTTTTTGTTGGGTTAGTGCTTCTTAATAAAGAACTGTTATGAACAAATTGACACTGGCAATGTCAATTTTTTATATATATATATACATAAAAGTCCCTGCATAGTTTAAATGAATTTTTGTGATGTAAGGTGTACAACCAGACTTCTTCTAAATACATTTTTTGCTTTTTGAAATGACTAAAGTCATATTTTCAGTTTTGGTATTAACCTAAATTAATCAGATATATATATATATAAAAAAATAATAATTTTTTCGTCCACCAGAGGGCGTTATAGTTTCAGAATAGCTATGCGCTTTGCATGTTTCAAGAGTATCAATTTTGAAAAGGAACAGTGACTTAGTTTCCTCATATTAAGATTCAGACAGCTATGTCAAAATCGATTCATTACCTTAATTCTAAAGTGAAACTGGATTAATTACAGAGTGATGCATGCAAAGGGTATAGTTTTGTATGGTTAATAAAAGCTAAACATTAAGTCAGAGAAAACTTAAAAATTATGTAACATCAATAAAAAAGGATTTTCAATAGAGAAATTTTGACATCCTGAAAACGATGTCAGTACATGCACTTAGTACATGGTGGGGCTCCTTTTACATGAATTACTGCATCAGTGCTGTGGATCATGGACGTGATAATCCTGTGGCTCTGCTGAGATGTTAACGAAGACCAGATCGCTTTGAGAGTAGTCTTCATCGTTGGATGTTTTGTCTCTCATCTTCCTCGACAATACTCCATAGATTCTCAATGAGGTTTAAAAGAATCAATTGAGTCTGCTGATTGGGCAGCAAGCACTTGCTGCCCAATGACACTATGGTCATTAAAGCAAGTATTGGTGAACAGATGCTGAAGTTGATTGAAAATTCAATCAACTTCTCCATAATGTTTGTCAATAGAGTAAAACATGTGTTCTCAAATTTCCTGGTAGTAAAAACACACTGCACCAACATCATCAGATTTTATTGCTACCCAAATCACAGGACCTCAAGCAAAGTCAACATCCTGGATATGTCCGTGTGTGGTGGCTGCTAAAGCACTAACTCCAGCTGCAGTCCAAGCCGATGGGACATTCCACCAAATCCTCGAATGTGTTTTGCCTTAAAATCTCCTCAGTTAAATCCTTTTTTATTGTTTTTTTGTCACATTCGAGACTCTGATTTTGGGTTTCAATGGCTCTAAGCTCTAATCATCAAAACTTGAAACATATCACTGTGTGTAATCAATAAGTATGAGTCTCTCCTCTCGAGGTAATTTTACAAAATAAGTGAACTTTATCTCCAATTTAATGAGATATTGTATTTTATGTTTTACTGTGTGGAAAGAGGAAACAAAACCCCTGAGCTGCACAGAAAACTGTTAAATGGATGTTTTCAGTAATACAGAAATCTCACAACAGCGTCTGGAGGTATTGGGACATTACTTTTGTTTCTAATAACAGAGGCCTTTTTTATGATATCATCAAGCTTTTTGAGATCAGTATCTCCTATTATTCAAGTGTCACTGCAGCTATAAAATGCTCAGTCAAGGAACAGAAATAGGAACAAAACTCAGCCAGCACAACTAGGTGGGCCCCACAAGGGAAAAAAGAGGGCAGTCCATATGGGACCCAAATGGGTTTGTCCGCAGTTTCCATGATGGCCCCACATGGGTTTGCCCATGTAGGGTCACCGCCTACATGGGCAAACCCATGTGGGGCCATCATGGAAACCGCGGACAAACCCATTTGGGTCCCATATGGACTGCCCTCTTTTTTTCACATGTGGTGTGCTGGATGGGAAATGAAGAAAAATTCATGCATTTCTCTAAATCCACCGCAAAAAAAGGTGCCAAGAGATTTGTTCAGTTTCCCTGCATAGAGAGTTATACCCTAACATGATGTCAAGTATCTGTCTGGTTGTCTTGTGACTGAAGTAATAATCTATGATTGAAAGTATTCACATAAACACTGGCCTTATTCTCAAGGTCAAGCTATACACTACCGGAAGGGCGACATGTTTCACTGTCTACGTCACGTTTATGGGCAGAAATGACTAGAATGCACATCTGCAGTAGAAATATTTAGGGATTACTAATTGCAACACTATTTTAAAAGAAGGAGATGCTTGTTTGTTTTTTAAAGAAAAAGATTTATTCCAAATTGCTAACAGCTGTAAAACGTTTAGTCATACAACCATCAATCACTGCCAGTTGTTCCATTATGTGCTTCCATCTCACTGAGTCATCAGCTTGAGTTAGTCTGTCTTTGCAAACGTGCCAGTTTGAATGAGAACATAATGGTGGCTTGAGAACTTGTTAATCACACCGACCCATGTTACACTGTGTGTGCAAACTGCTGCTGGTGTGGGGTCAACCTGAGTGGAGTTTGCACACTTCCCACTTTGACTTCAAAGTTGACTCTGTTTTTAATAATACTGAGTTTAGGATGTGCTCCAAATAAATAATGTTGAATGTAGATCAATTCTCTATTCGGTTCTTGTGCTTTAGATTTTGTCTAAGCTTCTAAAAATTTGTCAGCATTTTTTTCTTAAAAATCACTATATTTCTAATTTCATTAGAATACATAACCATCATATTTTCCCCCCTTTTTATTTCAAGTGACCAAAAATAAGCCCTTATGAGAAGCCCAATGTCAGAGGATCAACTTATTCCTTTAGTTTGCTGATTGTACAGATCTATTTACTGGTTTTTGAAAATAAGGCAGACATGCTGAGGCTGCAACAAGACAAGGATTACTCCCACAAAACAATACTGTTTTATTGTCAATGCAACACAGCATTCATTTGAATGCACTTGAATTTAATAGTTATAAAACCAGGAAAAGAATGATAACACAGAGGAGGAGATATTTTATCTGTCATTCAATGTTTGAGGCCTTAAAGACACATAGTAAATACTGACCTTTTATCAAAATCAAATTTAATCAAACATCAAAAAGGAAGAAAAAGTATATATATGATTCATATTCCTCAAGGTTGAAGGAAATTATTTGAAACATTCAGATAACCTGTATGAATCATCTTCACAGTGTTTGTTAAAACTACAGCAGTATTCTCATTGAACTTTATATCATGGAAAGCAGCGTCATACTATTCTCCAGCATGAGACATAAATGAACTACGTGTGGATCTGGCTGACGGATACAAGAGAGGTTACAGAGTTGCCTTGGGAACGTTTTATTTGAAGAAAAATATTTTAAGACAGTTTTGTGGTCAAATGAAACAAGCAGCTGCCCAAAGATATGGAAACCAGCCCAACATGGCTGACAGAGGGCTCCTGCTCCATTGTCCCACTTTTAATTTTAAACGTTACTAAATCCATACACAGAGCAGCTGAACCTTACTTTTAGGAAGCAGAGGTTACCAAAATTGGCTTACCTTGATCTTGACTGAGAATGGTACAGAACACTGAAGCAGATCTGCTCATTTCGGGACAAAGTGTTCATGCAAGGGACGACTGCAGGGAGGTGATTAAATTTTACCTGGACAGCATGTTGAATCTCAACCATAAAAATACAAGAATGCAATATTGCACTCACATGAATCCTGCTGAAAATTAAATCGTGCAAATTAGGGGAGTGCTTTGAACCTCACAGTAGTGACACAAAAAAAGCAGCTGGGAGAAGTCAGAAGGAAAAGTGACATCCTGGGAAATGCTGGAAATTCTGGGTCTAGTAGTTAAATCACCCCTTAAGAAAATGAGTATTTCAAATTAAAATAACAGAACATTGTTCTGACTGAAAGCCAACAAATAGATTAAAGGGTGATACATTTTGTTAGACATTTGGTTTTGGTGTTGTTTATTTGGTTTTAGATGGATTTGGGCCGGTTCACACCTTTGCCAATTTATGCTTATTTTTACTTATGGGAGTTTTTACTTACTTATTTTGCCCCAGTCTACCCTCCATCGTGTATCTGTAACTGTATTTACAGGTAAACAATAGTTATAAGTTATTTACCAAAGATCTTTAATTCTTTAAACCCTGATCAAATCAAAATAAGAGATGACTTTATGAGACATTATCTATTGGTGTCTTATAGACTCTGAGCATATTTAAAAAAAAAATTATTCAAAATCCCAGTTATCAGAGCAGGTATGAAATGAAACTTCATTGTTTTCTTAATGTTTTCTGGACTGGATTTCACAATGGAGCAACCTATGAGCTAACTGAGTTCTTTGTAAAAATATGGAGTAAGTTTCAGCAGAACATTTCTCCTGTGGAAAGATAAAAAAAACAAAAAACTAAAACAACACAACAAGATCGTAAAAAAGAGAAAGTTGGACCATTTGTACTTCCTGCCACTTCTCTTGCAAGTAACATTACTTCAAGAACTCTTCAACAGAAAAAAGGTTGGTGATAAAAATGAACTGAAATGAAAATAGGGGATACAGAATTATTTAGGTACGCAAAAGTTGCACATAGAAAAGAAATATCGGTCACAAAATACTTAAACATCTTGGAAAAAGGAATGTATTCTAAAGGTTAGCCAAAAGTTTGCTTAAGTCTTTAGCTGACTCCACTGATTTTGTAACTTGTCACTGTACTTTGTAAGTTTAATGTGTCGACATAAAAAGATGTATAAAACAATCAAATCTAAATCAGCTTCAAAGCAATTTTTTTTTTTACATTGTACCCACTATTTATCTCACAGTAAAATACAGCAAAAATGAGAATTTCTATGTTGTTTTATCTGGGTCATTTATAGATATTAAAAGACTTTGTATTTTGCATGTGATCCACTGGTGAATGTGTGTAACATACAAGCAGGTCTTGCCCACAGGTAACAGTAGCATCAATACCCATGCAGTACATACAGTCTATTTTTGCTGGTTTTTTATTTTATATACTAAAATACTGCATAACAAATCTGGGTTAAACAAGACAATGTTCCGTCATCAGCAGGATTGATGTCCACATGTGGAACAGATAGTTAGTCTTTGTTCAAAATAATTCTACAATATCTGCAGAAAATAGCCTTCCTGCTCTGAGTTTACATATCAAAGCTAGCATCGCAGGCCCAAGAAGCGACAGAAACGTTGTTGTTTAGGCGATCCACTTCACACCTAACAACTCGGCTCTTTGCCCACTTCCTCAAGTTACCAGTAGTGATTGTTTCTATTTCCTCTCTATCCATTTGGTTATGCATAAACCAAAAAAAAAAAAAAGAAGAACGTGCTCCAACTGAAATGAATACTAATGATTCACATCAAAGTCAGTATCTGTGTTGGATCGGTTCTCACAGGTAGGTGGTTGCCTCTCTGTTCTCCCTCTCTCTGGCCTGAGCCACGGCTACATTGATGCACTGCAGCCACTCCTCAGCGTGTTTTTCATCCTCAGCTTTCAGCACGTATGTCTTGTTGTCTGTGAAGATCTCGAAGGCCCTCGGCAGACCCCGATCCCGGCGTTTCTTAGCTACTACCTATGAAAACAATGGATCAGGAATGAAAAGAGAAAAGAAAAACATCTCTATGCTCAGCAAAGCAGATGCTATAGCTTTAGTAATTCACATAATTTGGCTTGATGTAGATTTGTTTGTAGCTTAAAAGTGTTTTAGGATAAAACACACTTTCTTACACTATTAAAGCCTTTATTGGGAATAATTTGGTCTACAAAATGTTAGCAGAAACGTTTTCACAAGTTGTCAAGTTACAACCACAAACCTCAATTTAATTGGTTGGGTTTCATGACAGAACAACATAAAGCAGCTCACAAAGCTGCAACAAAGTTTAAAGTAGGGTCAGGTGGTAAAAGGTATAAAGCTATAAAGGTGGTAAAAGGTATAAAGTTACATAGTTCTCCTCGAGAACTATGTAACTTTAAGCTTCAAGCATCAGAGAATAGAAACGGTATGTGACCAGTCTTTTCAGTGTTGATTATAAAGCTGGACAGAATTGATGTGATGACAAATTGGTGAGCAAAATCAGAGCAATCTTGGAAGAAAACCTCCTATAGGATAATGCAAATGCATACAACATTTTCTTTAGTCTTTGATATTTCCAAAATTAAAACCACTGTGTAGTTTTTGTTGAGCCTGGGGAAGAGGCTACCCTTCCAGAAGATAAACACGCCTAAATACATTAAGACATTAATAAAGAAATTCAAAAACTTGATGAATGTTTTGTAACTTGCTGGACACTGATACAATTAGGGTAAACATTAGCTGAAGCTGGAGCAGTGAGGGTTGAGGAACGCCTGGAATTAGTCACCTTGACACTCTGCACTTTGCTCAGCTCTATGGGGATGTCATCCAGCTCATCTTTCTGTAAATAAGACAAATAGTTTATTACCACTCAATAAGATGACCTTTTTTCTGTGTGATTTTTCCATCACAATGCCTAATGAAAACCCTTGAATAAAGAAGCACAATGCTGTTTGCAACCATTGTTGCCAGTGAAATCTACCTCAGAATGAACCACGTCACAGAAGAACAACTCTACAGTTTTTCTCCAGGGCAGGAAAAGAAAAGTCTGTGTTGCTCACCCCTGATAAGTCCAAATGTGGGTGGTACAGTGGAGTCAGAACCATGTACTCTTACACCATCGTTAATTATGTGGCTGCAACCACAGAATGAAGCAAAGTCCACCGCAGGAGTCCACATCCTTACTGGGGCATTTCTCTGCCCCAGTAAGGATCTAAACAACCTTTTGCATTATTTATTTACTCATTCAATGACAGCCTCTATTTGGTTTATTGACCGTTCATAACAACACCCCTTGTATCACACATTTTTGTCTCCATGGGGTTTTTTCTTGTTAACACTTTTCAACAAATTGGTGAGTAAAAAGGTGCATGTATGGAGCTTCTCATTTGCAAACCACAAATATATGTGTGAACTATATTACAATACCTTCTCCAACCTGGTGTCACATTGTGTCAATAATAAAAACTAGTGGCTCCCTGTAGCATCAGAAACTGACATTCATCACATCCAAGCCATAGAAATACTGCAAAAAAGACTGAACAAAAGTATGATTGTTATATTTTACCACAAGAGAAAAAATGAACATTCCGAAAGGTTGTCTGACACAGATGACAAGACTATAAATCTATATATCTAACTGTATAACTTTATATTCCCGATGACAGTTGTGTTTTTGGAATATTCTGCATATGAGGGAATATAAAGATCCTTTTAGTAATTATGATATTTGATATCGATGATATGATATTTCCATCAGCAGGACTTGCCTAACTGTGGTTCGGGCTAGCCCGGGGTTTGGCTCCAGTTCCTGTCTGGTCCTAATTAAAGAGCAAACGTAATCTTCACCAGAGCTCCAAATTACAGTACAAGGATAGATACATCTTTTAGACTAGAAATTAAACTTTGTTTAATGGTATCTGTCTTCAAACATGAGGAAAATTCTGATATGTGTCCAATTGAACTCCGGGGATTCAATTCAGCACTTCTATTTTTAAGCAAAGAGTAAGCAAACATTGCTCTGTATAAGTGTGTAGCTCTTTCTGTTTTGCCAACCATTAATTACTGAATAATTATTATTTTGTCTTGCAAACTTATTTCTATAACCATTTAACTTTTAAAAAAATATATATTTTGTCACATTCCAGTCAAAAATGTGTTTTATTGGGATCTTAAGGTGTTAGACCAATATAATATCGCAAATAATTGCAAGGTTTTATTTTTTATTTACTTTGCAAATATAAGATCTGATGTGCCTATGCAGTCAAATCCCATTTAACAAGATACCCCTAAGTGAGATCCAGTATTTAATTCAATAGCGGCATCTACTGAGCTGATGGGTTGGATTAGAAGAGCATTGGTAAAAATGTCTATGATAACTTTGGAGGAGCTGCAGAGATCCATAAATATCTCACTAATCAGGTGTTTATGGGGGATTATCAACATAGTTTTGTCCAAATTATGTCAGAAAACTAACTCTGCCCAGATATGTTTCATCTGCAGGATGAAACATATCGATGGTGGCATCCATACTGAGGAAATGCTTTTATTCATCCAGAGCACAGAATCTGTCTAAAGCTGATGATTGGAGGTGAATACGAAGCAATTCTGATGTTTAACTTGATAGAGACGGAAAAAGATTTGATTGATCTTAGCTACTGCATGAAATCTCAGTAAAATTCACTGAAACTTATAGTTGTATAAAGTATAAATAACTTTGCAAGGCAAATATATTGGTGTTTGAAGTTGTCATTTTCGTAAACTTACATAAGATGAAAATCTAATTTCACTTTTTGTAGTAGCTCCCTTTGGCCTGGATGTTTAGAAGATTTCACAATTTTGCTGTAATTGGCAAAGAAAGGTCTTCCCTTTTCATTTGAGGAAAAATCATTTCACAACAAACCAACCACCTCCAGAACACGCTGGCAGAGGCAAGCTCAGCTCAGAGAACAAAGGCATTCAACCCTCTCAACGTGCGGCTGCTGCTGCAAAACAGAATCCATCAACATCTGGACGGCAGCACAAAGACTATTGTTTAATGTGGGAGGTAAAGACAAAAAAACCTCGGTTCTGTTTCTGCTTATGTTTTACAGATGCTGAATCATGATTTTGAGCCAAACTTGAGTATTTTGACTGTAAACATGCGACACCCATGGGTCACTAATGGCTCCGAATGTGGACTGCATAAACTGAAAACTGAAAACTGGGATGCATATATTGTTAACGAGCCGAGTAAAAAGATTTTATAAAATCAGATTTCATTCTATAGCAAACTACAAGCTCACTGCTGCCAATCAACTATCCTTGTTCTTTAGTTGATCTTTCTGGTCAGGCATTGTAGTTTCTTTTCTTTTTAAATAGAAAACAGCTCATTTTTATTTCCACTCTGCCCTTTCTAATCACCACCATTCCTCATGGGGGAACTAGTCACTCAGTCAAGCACAATGTGGTGCATTAATCTAGATCTCCAACTCTGCTTGTGACTTCTGAATAAGGATATCTGATCGAAGTTGAGAAAGGTGTCATTGACTCATGCCTCGGATGTTCCACCCTAAAGTTTCCAAACTGGGCCAAAGTTTGCTACAGCCGGATTCACCTCATGCTCCAGAGGGACAACTTAACTTTTCAAGAGGTGGGATTTTTACTGTGACATACACAGTTTCATAGTAATTCAAATGACCCGGAACATGTGGAAATACTGATTGTTTTAACACTGAAATGCAAGAAACAGGAAGTATGTGTGTGTATACATATACATCCTTTTTTGTTTTTACATTTTCACTGCCTACGTACAGATTTGCCCCGGCGGAAGAGGAGCTGGTTCCCTGCCAAGGTGTAATAGCGGGTCTTCCAGCGCTTGATAAACTTCCAGCGGACCTGTTTCTCCTTCAGCTTCCCTTCGATCAGAGGTTGTCCTTCCTGGTTCACGACTAACGGGTCATACAAACACAGACCAAAAGACTTAGGAGAAATGGGATTAAAAACAATCCATATTTTAAAAGAAGACATCAACAATATTTTATTTTCACTTTACTGTTAAAAACTGAAAGCAAACACTATCAGGAATAAACAGTCAAAGGTCAAAAACTCCCATAAAAAATGTTTTTTTTTGGATTTCACAATCAAAGCACCAAGGCTTTAATAATAAATACATGAAGATACTTGCTACATATTTGCTACATAATGCTAAACACAAAGCATTTCAACTCACAATACCTAGAGCAACTTAAAACAGATTGAAAATATGACTGAATAGATGAAATGTGGATGAGAAAAATAAAAAAAAATAAGTTGAACTCTGGAACACACAACACATGACAACCATTATGTAATCTCATTGTTGCATCAATCGGTTTTTGTGGCCTTTGCTCTAAGCTATCTTAACTTTGAGACAGTATTCATCTACATATCTGAATGATGAAACTAATGGATATTTTTCATTACATTCTGTTTGAATAACATCCAAAAAAAAAACTTGTTGAAGGCCCAGATAACCTTATCAATGAACTCCTCCATCCCCAATAAAAATATAGTAAAGTACCCGTTGCAAGCAACGTCTCCCCTGGTTTGGTGTTCTACGTCTCAGCTCACGTCAGCTGACCAACACCATGTTCGTTAAAAGCATTCAGCCATAGTTAGCCTCTGATATATTCTACAATCTGCATGCATAATATACATCCACAAGCATACACACTCAACTCCAATCATTAATGTACACTTCAAAGATATTCCAGTAGCTTAAAGTCAGCAGTAAATATCATAAATATGATGAAGTTGCAGGAAATGCTGATTCCACTGCAATTTTTATAGTGGAAAGAGGTTCACCTCACCAATTGGTGAAAAAAACAATTCACAGCACAAACTTCAAGAGCTGCTGATCCATAGCAGGTGCTACGTGGATCAGTGAGGAAGTTTTTCGTCTTTCTGATCAATCTGATTAAACCATTTGCTTGACTTGCCAAATATCCTTTTGTTAATTTTCTTCTTTTATTTTTCTTGATTTGTTGTTTTTGTTTTCTGCAACAATGACTGTGCCCTTTTGTTCAACCTTAGTAAGGGAAGTTGTATCAAAGGACATGCAGATTATTTCTGTTAAAGAGCAGGATGTGCCTTCAATCTACTTAGGTTTCTAATGATTGAACTTTTGTGCAGCAATCTTGCCAGCGGAAATAAACACAGGAGACAGGGACAGAAAAAATAATCAGAGGTGATTGCAGAATTAAAGATTAAATGCAGAAAATATGTCAGCTTCGTTTCGTGGGACTAAGCTTAATCATACTGAAAGTTTCCTCCAATCCTGGAGAGTATTTAGTATTGATTCTGAAAAACTCAAAGTTAGTTAGTCAATGAAACCTCGGACTCTGAGAAGTTGGTTAGGTCAGACCAGTTTGCTTCCAGGGACAGATTATTGTGTCTTAACAGGAGGCTAAACCTTGACTGTGCCAGTTTTGTAAATACATATGTGTGCCAGCATAAATAATTTATTCTATTTATACTACTATATACAACCTGACACTAAATACATTGTTCATTTTGAAGTTGAAAACAATTAGGCAGAGGCATTTAGTTTATATTATCGTGATTATTCATATGTATATCTATGTATATAAATATTTTGAGGTATATTTATTATGCAAAGAGTAATAATTGCAAAATATTATAGTACAAACTCAAAATCTTGATTAATAAATAGTGCAGTTCAAGTGATCTTCACTACCAGAGAAAATTCAAAAAGCTGCTCAATATGCTATATTTTTTCCTTCTTGTTTTGCACCAGCTATCTGATTTATTTCTGCACTGGAGTCATGACAGATTACACTGAGTATACACAGACACAGACTGTGTTTGCTCCTCTTATGCACTGACACAGTTGTTTTGCTAAAGTGGTAAGTTAAACCGACAGAAATATAATAAAAACACAATTGACAGTTGTAACTGCATTCTTTTTATACAGGAAGAATGACCAATCCCTCTACTTCTAAATGTCTGAACACAACCAAACAAAGAACTTAAATAACCCAACCATTTGTTCTGCATCTCAGTCACCATACATGTGTCACACAATATCAAAAATCACATTTCAGGTAATGAAACCCTCAGTCTCCACTACACAAACCCTCGTCTGGACTCTATGAGGTATTGATGTCAATCTTCAGTGAACTAAAGTAAAATCCTATAAACTTAAAGCATCTTGAGTCCACTTTATGTGTGTATCACATTCCTTTCTCAGTTTACTACACAAACTGGATTTTGTTTTTTTGCTTTTTTTTACTGGGCTGTAAATATGACAACTTCTGCAGCAATATATAAGAGAAATCAAGCAGACAGACTGAAATAGTTATTGCTATCTCCTCAGTTCCTGTTTTCTGGCTTCTCATTTGCAGTCATCAAACATCAGAGCAATGCATGTTATAAAGGCTTAAAGCAACTCATTAGTGACGATCCAGTTCTTTCCCTGAGTATTTCCACCCTCCTCTTTAACAACATCCATCTTCATCTTCTTATGTAACTATGTTAAAGGATTTTGAGCTCATAATTTACTGTTGTGAGTTTTCTGCAGTAAAAAACTGATATAAATCACACAGCCTATCATTTTATTTTTATGTCAATCATCTGTGTGCTTTCTGTATCAGAGTGGAGAAACAAGGAGATATTACATGAGTTATGTACAATAGTATGTTGAATGCTAATGAGTTTGAGTGACAGGATGAAACCAAAATCAAAGATTAAATTCCTAGATAGACATCAAGGTCAAAGTTTAAAATTACACACATGTGGACTCTACAATATTAATTAATTAGGCTACTTCTGAAGGGAAGATGTTTCACCTTTTGTTAGGACTATTAGACTAAAGGGGCAGAATGCAAATATATGATGAATTACATTCCAATGTAAATAATTATTTTTGTTTTCTGTAATGTTTTTAATTAGTTTTTTTCTGAGTCTCCTGAAGAATCTTCTTTTTCTGAAAATTCCTTTTAATTTGTCCCCTTTTAAAGCGCTTTTTGCAACCTATAGTTATTTTGCCGCACAGAGAACTTCCTCATTCGAGTCGACAACTTTAGAAATACAAATTTCAGTGCTTGACTAACAAAACAATAATAAAGAAGGTAGATACACATTCGTGTGGTAAAACATGCATTTGAATCTATGTCTACCTTCTTAAAAGAAATTTCTCTTCATACCAAAGTGTATAGTTCTTGAAATGGTTCACCTCTTCAGGATAGAATACATTTTACTGAAAGTCTTCAGTCTTCAGTTACTGAAGACTTTCAGGATGTAAGTAGTCAATAATGGCTAACTTAAACATTGAATTGTGAAGTTTATGAAATTACTTTTCTTTTTAATTCCTCGTGTTGTTTCAGCATCAAATACATCTGAAATGCATTCTAACACTTTCCACCGGGAACAAATAGTATTTACACAATCTATTTCACAGACATCAACAAATTATGTCAAAAAAAAAATAAATAAAGAAGTTTTAGAATGATGCCAAAACATGTAGATCTAAGAAAGTAGATTCAAAGTGACCTAAAGAGCCTTAGAGAAAAGAATCATATTGTATTTTTTGATCATTTTTTCAACTTATTATTTGTTGAACAGTTTATTGTCTTCAAGCCACAAAATTGAATGTATTTTATTGGGATTTTGCTTCATAACACAAATTAGTGCATTACTATATAGTGGAAGCAAAATAAGAAATTAAGTTAAAATTACATTTTTATGTAAGAGTATTTAAAACACGTGAAGGCAAAACGTGCTTACTTTCAGTGACCCCGAACAGCAACAAAATCTACCTGGCAGTCACTCGGTTCAAGTTTCCACCGCTGCTTTGAGAAAAGATTGGATTCCTTTCAGAAAATTTGAGTGGAAACATCCTACTGACATCTTTACCCAAGACTGGCGGAGAGATGACAAGAAATGAGAAAGTGCTCTCTCAAAAACCTGTGGTTGATTTAGGGAAGACAGCAGAACACGATGAGCAAGATAAGGGGAGCAATTTGACGGGCTGAGACATGAACGAGCAAGAGCTGCCCGATGAGTGGCCTCAGGTTTTTTGTTTTATCCCCATCCTTTCTGCTTCGGTGTGTTTGTGTTCACCTGTGGCCTTTTCAGGGTTGTTACACATGAAGCAAAGCCAGCCCCCCTCCTCTTCACTGAACCCAAACAGGTCAAAGAAACGCACCTCCTCCAGCTGGATGTGAAGGTTGTCCAGGTCCTAAAGATGAAAAATGTCACTTTTATGATAACCTTTCACCAACACACACACGTGTATATATGTATATATATATATATATATATATATATATATATATATATATATATATATATGTTTTTCTATCCATCATCACAT
>CAEGAE010101148.1:0-40439 GCA_903067095.1 Girardinus metallicus | reverse complement strand
ATTCACACGTTCACCGCGACGCGCTGACGACGATTCACACGTTCACCTCAATGCGCTGACGACGATTCACACGTTCACCTCAATGCGACGACGACGATTCACACGTTCACCTCAATGCGACGACGACGATTCACACGTTCACTGCGACGCGCTGACGACGATTCACACGTTCACCGCGACGCGCTGACGACGATTCACACGTTCACCTCAATGCGCTGACGATTCACACGTTCACCGCGACGCGCTGACGACGATTCACACGTTCACCGCGACGCGCTGGCGACGATTCACACGTTCACCTCGACGCGCTGACGATTCACACGTTCACCTCGACCCGCTGACGGCGATTCACACGTTCATCTTGACGCGCTGACGGCGATTCACACGTTCACCTCGACGCGCTGACGATTCACACGTTCACCTCGACCCGCTGACGGCGATTCACACGTTCATCTTGACGCGCTGACGGCGATTCACACGTTCACCGCGACTCGCTGACGACGATTCACACGTTCACAACCATGCTAATGCTAGTGGCCATGTTCGGCCACACAGCGGCCGACTCACCTGTCCCACAGGTTCACATGCTCCATCATCTTCTCATCATAAACCAGACCTGTTGTCGTGGCAACAGAAGTGTTGATGGAAGCCGGTGCTGGGCTGCTGTGATTGGCTGCTGCTGTGGTGACACGCCCCTCGGGACCGGGTCCGGCCAGAACCTGCAGCGAGGCCCAGTGTGGGTACAGCGCTGAGACGGTCTCAGAGATGGACTGCAAGGCGCTGGGGACAGACACAGGAGTCAACAGGGGACAAACTGGGAGCACTGGGGGCTGCACCTCACAACAAATACGTAGCCAGCGGGATGCTGGTCACGTCCTGGACCACTTTCGACCACCGCTAACTAAACGCTAGCTGTGCTAACCCTATAGCACTAAGCATAAAAATGTGTTTCGCTAATGCTAAAGTGCTAAGCTAACACATTTCTTAGCAGAACCCATAGACATGAATACGCAGACGCCTCATTGAGCGCAGAGTCCTGCGTTACGTCGCCGCCATCTTGTGTGTGGCAGCAGAGCGATCGGACATACCGAAGTCATGTGCTGTGCTTGTTTCAACCATTTTACAAAACAAACTGGATTCAGTGGTAAGGATGGAAGAGCAAAGTTACTTGACTTTGCAGCCAGAAACTCGATTCTAAACAACAGAGAAATATTTGCTATGTAGCTAAACTGGCCCTAAGTAACCAGTGATCGTTAGCGTCGCTAAGGTTTTCACACTGTGTTTTCTAGTGAGAGCTGAGGAGAAACTGCTGTTGGAGGGAAGTGCATTAAAAACCCTGACTGACCTTTCATTCAGTCTGGGTCAGAGCTGCTGTTCTGGTTCCAGCTCAGCTTCACCATGTCGGTGTTTAGCTCTAAAGATGCTACCAGTCAGAGCCCAACATGATGAAAATGTATGTTAAGACATATCTGGAGGAACCAGGTTTGTCTTTTCTATTACACTTTTGGATAATTTCCCTTTCATCCAGGACGTTTCACAACTCACTGGACTGCTCCCAGTTTGACCAGCAGACTGAACCTGTGGCCAGTGTTCCCACTATAATATCAATAAATAAATATGTGTTTTATTGGAGACTTTTGTCTTTATAATAAAATATAATAAAAAAAATAAAAGGAAATTAAATTCTTTTCTTTATATTAAATTATGGATTGGTGTAAAGATGTTCTTGAATTAAACACTGTAAAAGTGTGTCTGTTCATCAATGTCAATATAAAAACTATTTATCAATCATTTCTGTCAAATAAAAACGTTCTACTCTTTACTCAGAAGTCCCCAAAACATCACATCTTAGAAACGCTGTCGTTGGTGCTTCCCTGATTACCAAACGTATTAGTGTGTGTGAGAGAGAATGTGTGAATGATGGCTATTAACTTAATACTTTGTAGAACAGCATTCATGAAGTTCAGTCCATTTACTTGCATCAGCTTACTGGCACATAGGCCACATTCAATATGGCGGACGCTGAGACGCATCGCAGCAACGGGCCGACCCGCTCCGTGAGGCGTCGACGTATTCATGTCGATGGCAGAACCTTCCTCTGAAGGAAAATACCAAACACGGATTTAGTGTAAGCTAAAGCTAAACTGATGTATCAACACAGTACTTAGCAGAGGCTAACACTATAGAACTATGCTAACAGAATATTATTATCAGAATCTAACGCTACGGCGCAGCACCAACCAACTGCGGAGCTAGAAGCGCCCCATCTCAGCCTCCAATCAGAAAGCAGGGCTACCTGTCAGAGGGAGCAGTGGGCGGGTTCAGAAGAGGACAGGCTCCGCCCAGCAGAGCTGTGACGCAGGCTGCAACGCCCTCTGCTGTCGCCTGAAGGTCATAACCTCCCTGAACAGAAACAGCACCTTGCAGCTAGCAAGTTTCACATGGTTTCAGTGTGAAGAGTCTGACCTGTGGAACATTTACCTCGAGAGCGAGAACGAGCCGACCTTCAGCCAAACTCATCAACATGTGGGTCAGGATGTGGAAACACTGAGGGCGCACACACATCTCCCCCTGGACACACACACACACACACACACACACGGTGAGTCATGTGACCCGCAGGACGGAGGGACTGATCTCAGGTCAGTTTTACCTTCGGATCTCCGGCTGCAGCATCAAATCCAGCAGAGACCAGAACCAGCTGAGGCTGGAACTGCAAACACACACCAGTTACTGCAGGCTAACACACCCTGTGAGTGTGTGTGTGAGTGTGTGTGTGTGTTACCTCACAGGCCACCGGCAGCAGCACCTGCTGGAAGGCGGTGATGTAATCAGCGTCGCTCATCCCCGTCTGACACACAAACAGGAAGGAGAATCAGAACCAGCGGTGCAGAAAGGTAAAACAAGCGCTCCCTCAGGATCCAGGGTCAGCAGCTCCGGTTCTGGAGCGGTTCTGGAGCGGTTCTGGAGCGGACTCACCTTGTTCCACGGCAGGTTGATGTTCCTCCCTTCTGCTCGCCCGCTGCCCACAAAGCTGCAGTCTGACTCCTGCAGGTGAGGCCAGAAAGCCCCGCCCTCATACCTGTGGACGCTGAAGTACAGCACACTGACACACACAGACACACAAGATTTACCTTCAGAGTTATGCATTTTATTTTGAAATGTTCCCCTGTATGCTTTTACTTCCTAATGGCCCCCACAGCTTTCAGGTACAGCAGATGAACTGAGGCTGATCTCACCTTTAGGTCCTCCATTGTTTTAACTGGCTCTGCTTCCTGCCAATCAGCTGCAGGAGCTCGTTAACGCATCACAGCTCGTTAACGCATCACAGCTCGTTAACGCATCACAGCTCGTTAACGGCTCAGTGACAGATTTAAAGGGGGGGGTTACCTGGGATCCTCCTGGAACAGGTACTGGATGCCCTGACCATGATGGACGTCCCAGTCCACAATCAGAACCCTGACAACACAGGATCACATGCAAAACCCTTTCAGAATAAGAGCATCCTCAGAACCTTTCAGAATAAGAGCATGTGCAGCTGTTTCATCCACAAAAAGGTTCTGAGTCTGTTCGGGTTTTGTTTCTACTGAAGTTCTGAGATCGACCAGCAGGAGGCGCCGCTGCAGCTGACCGTCCCTCACCTGTTGATGGCGTGGCGTTTCTGAGCGTAGCGAGCTGCAACCGCCATGTTGTTGAACACACAGAAGCCGTTGGGCTGGTCGGCCTGAGCGTGATGACCTGGAGGTCTGACCGCAGCAGAAGAAGAAGAAGGAGGAGGAGGTCAGGTGTGTCTCCTGGGTCAGGTGACAGGAACAGGTGCTGCTGCGTTTACCTGATGACAGCGAATCCGTTCCTGAGTTCAGAGGTCAGGACCCGATCCACCAGCTGGAGGACTGAACCAACAGCCGTCACACACACCTGGAAGGACTCCTGACACACACACAGGAAGCAGGTCACATGATGAACTTCAGACATGTTCTACACTGACGCCTGACCTCAGACAGAACGGCAGCCATGTTTCTGACTTATTCTGGTGGTTTCCATAGCAACAGCTGAAGTATGAGTTTTGGCTTTCAGCCAAAAAAAAAACAAAATTCTAGACGGGTGTAATTCTTGATTACATCGGTTTGAAAGTAGCGTCCGTGCGCGTGCTCTCACCGGGTGGAGGTAGACAGAGTCGTATCTGTCAGACAGACTCTGCAGCTCCGTCTGGGTCATCGTCCGAGTCGCCCTCATGGCGTCCACATAAAGCTTCCTGCAGCAACATCACAAAACAGGAAGTCAACACAAACAAACATGGAGTCAGGCTTCTGCTCTCTGATTGGTCGACTCACGTGTGAGCCAGCAACAGCTCCTCCTCTGTAGCTTCTCTGGGCTGAAAGAAACACACAGAGATCAGAACCGGGTCGGCCAGTGGCCGCGCAGGTCGGATCCAGACCGACCTCCACGGTGACGCAGAGGCTCAGCAGCTCCCTCCTCTGCAGCTCCGACATGATGGCCGTCACTCTGCCTGGACTCTCCACATGGCTGGAAGACAACAACCAATCAGAGACCTCGACTGGATTAAACCAACCAACGGGTGACGGGAACTAGGACCGGATCAGTTAACTGCTGCTGAAGGCCCGATCCGGACCGACCCGTTACCTGGTATCCCAAAGGTTCTGGTGGCGCGTGAAGATCTGGGAGTAAACCAGTCCGGTTCCGCTGGCTGCAGACCTGCCGCACAGACCCTGGACACAGATCAGAACCATTATTGGACCAGAACCTGCCAGAAACTCCTCAGTGATCAGGATGCAGGATTATTAGCCCCAAATATTCAAACCACAGAGTCTCACCAGCGTTTTCATCCGTCCACTCAGATCCTCTTCCTCTCTGCTCCTCTCCATCCGTCCTCGTCTTTTTACCTCCTGCAGGCTGACTCCGCCGACAGCCTGCAACCACAGGAGCAGCTAACGCACCTGAGCTGTGGCTAACGCACCTGAGCTGTGGCTAACGCACCTGGGCTGCGGCTAACGCACCTGAGCTGCGGCTAACGCACCTGAGAGGCGGCTAACGCACCTGAGCTGCGGCTAACGCACCTGAGCTGCGGCTAACGCACCTGAGCTGCGGCTAACGCACCTGAGCGGCGGCTAACGCACCTGGGCTGCGGCTAACGCGCCTGAGAGGCGGCTAACGCACCTGAGCTGCGGCTAACGCACCTGAGAGGCGGCTAACGCACCTGAGCTGCGGCTAACGCGCCTGAGAGGCAGCTAACGCACCTGAGCTGCGGCTAACGCACCTGAGCTGCGGCTAACGCGCCTGAGAGGCAGCTAACGCGCCTGAGCTGCGGCTAACGCACCTGGGCTGCGGCTAACGCGCCTGAGCTGCGGCTAACGCACCTGAGAGGTGGCTAACGCGCCTGAGCTGCGGCTAACGCGCCTGAGCTGCGGCTAACGCGCCTGAGCTGCGGCTAACGCGCCTAAACTATCGCACCTGAGCAGCAGGAAGCTCCACCTGCAGCTCTTCAGCTCAGGTGAATCATTAACGGAGGTTCTCCAGGTTGTGATCAGATTAATTACTGACCCAGTGGGTAGAACATTAAACACACAGAAACACACACAGAAACACACACACACACACGCAAACACACACACACGCAAACACACACAGAAACACACACAGAAACACACACACACACAGTCTAAAATCCTTCAGTGTTTTAGACTGTGTTTCTCTGTGTGTGTTTCTGTGTGTGTGTGTGTGTTTCTGTGTGTGTGTGTGTGTGTGTGTGTGTGTGTGTGTGTTTCTGTGTGTGTTTGTGTGTGTGTAGGTGTGTGAGACCTGAGGTGACAGGCGTGGTGACCTCCTGACTGATTTCACTCCGGATCCCGGAGGATCCGATCTGGACGCCATGCCTGACCCGGTCCACCTGCAGAGGAACAGAAGCAGACATTTTAGAACTGAAGGGACACCGGGTTCTGGTTCTGGACCAGGTTCTGCTTCCAGAAAGCAGATTTAAGTCTGAATGGATCATCTTCGTCAGAAGCATAGCGGTATACGAACCACCAAGCCGGACAGAACCAGAACCAGCTGATCTCTGCTCAGGGGCAGGAAAGGTTTCCGAACACGACCCGCCTCCAGATGAAACAGTAACCGGATTACTTTGTCACTGAGGCCCGGAACCAGAACCGTTAGACATTTACTCAGTCTGATGGTTCTGGTTCATTGAGCAGAACCATCTCTCATCCAGATATTTAAATTATTTTATATTCAGAGTTCCGATGCCGAAACATTCTGCGCGTTCTGACTCCGGTTTGGTTCAGAACCTGTCGAAACATATTTCATATTCATAATGCTAACAGAACTATTTCAACTTCATGTGGACAAAGCTGATCCAACACTATCCGAACCTGTTTTCAACCCATAAATCATGAACCAGA
Source organism: Girardinus metallicus (assembly GCA_903067095.1). Taxonomy (NCBI): domain Eukaryota; kingdom Metazoa; phylum Chordata; class Actinopteri; order Cyprinodontiformes; family Poeciliidae; genus Girardinus; species Girardinus metallicus. Next base: position 34,020 of record CAEGAE010101148.1, on the reverse strand, counting down.
ACCGGAACTAATCTGTTTACCTGCTTTATTTTCTTCTGGGAGTCAAACTCAGACTTCCGGCGGGTTTCCGGTTCCTGAGAACATCAAAGAACGACGAACCCGAACCGAACTCCCCGCCTGGTTCTGCTGGTTCCGTACGGTTCTGTTTGTTTAAGCGCGAACTGAAAGCAACATCGACTGGCGCTTGGAGATGACGTCACACAGCAAGGCGTAAATATAAATACGCAGGGCCGCCCTGAGTTGAACGATGCGTCGACTCAACCGCCATTTTGCTCCGGGCACGGTTCCAGCCCACGTTAAGAGTCAGGCGTGTTTCAGACTAAATACTAATTAAATTAAACCAGAAGCCTTGCTAAGATTAATTTGTGTCCATTTTCTCCAGTAAACTGTTTCATTAAGATTTTCTTTGCCACAAAATATTAATTTACTACATATATTTATTATGTTCTGGATCATATCCAGAACATTCCTGAAGTGATAATGACTGATCTTATCTCCGAATCAGTCAACAGTGTATGAAAGAAAATATGACGCTTTGCTCTTTTATTTATGTAAAAATACATAAAATTGTAGCATATTGTTGCATTAAAATAAGTTATTGCGTGTTTTAAGTGAAAATACGTATTTACATCATTTTTTTTAAATCTGGGAATACAGGCAGGGCAACAAAAAGGATCGTGGAATTGAGGCAAACTGCAGCAGCAGATATCAAAACATGATCAGGTTTATTTGAGCCAATAAAAACACAGAATCTGGTCACGCATCACTTCCTGTGAGTTGGGAGGAAGCAGCAGGAGACGCTGGACTATGATGAATGGACAAACATCACAAAAACCACAAAAACTTTATAATCACAAATACGATAAAAGTGAAAAACAAAAGTAAAAAAATGGAGCTCTCTGATTGGCTGCTGGCTTGTTTCCGTTGAAGGTATCAGCCAATCAGGTGTCAGTCTTGCTGTGGTCACAGTAAAAACCCGGATCGGTTCTGATGGGTTCGTGTCTTTAACAGTTCATAGTGTTCGCAGGTGTGTGTTACCATGGCAACAGCCCCAACCTGTCATCGATTGGGCTGAGGATTATAGGTAATGTGGTCCCCTAAGATTTAGGCAGCAGCACGAAGAAGTTTCAGCACCAACAGAACCAGCTGACCCAGAACCAGAACCACAGAACCAACAGCCACGCAAACTGGCCATATAAATATGTACAGCTGAATGTTTTCGACTTTATGACGTTTTATTCGCTAAATGGCTGTTGTCATGGTTACAGAGCAGCTGAGATGGGGATAAACTCGGAGCGCCTGCAGGTTCTGGATTCTGACCCGACCCATTCAGACTGCAACCCAATAGCACTGATCGCCCTCTGCTGGACTGTGACGAACAGAACGGAATAGAAACGACCTTTATTGTCCCCCAGAGGGAAAATTCTCTTGCGGACAGGTTCTAACGGGTCACTGCGGGTCGATACCGACCCAGAACATTCAGTGTCACATCAGGTGGATCCAAGAAGTTTAACTTTCTGTGAAAATGTTGTGAAAATCTTTCTGTCGGCACCAGAACCGGTTCTGTGCAAGCTGCAGTTTGTGGGCTGGGATGGTTCGTATCTCCAGAACCAATGAGCCTCCAGAACCAGTCAAGAACCTCTGGATCTGTGAATTAATCCAGAACCTACCTGTTGGTTCTGGATTGATTGTGTATCTGGGTTGGTTCTGTTAGTCTGGTTCTTGAAGTGAAGCCCGGCTGCTGACAGCCTTCCTCTGTCCAACCTAGAACGACTAAAACTGCTCCAGGACACAGGCCAACGGTCCAGATGTCCATCGGTCCGGATGTCCATCGGTCCGGCCGTCTACCTGTCCTTGGCAGAGCGCAGGTCGGTGGTGATTGGGTCATGCTGGATGGTCTGGTGTAGCATGAGGGCCAGCAGCCCAGCCCGGTTGGTCATCGCTGTCCTCAGGTTCCTCTCCTGCTCAAACAGTTCGTCCAGCTTGTACCACTGATGGACAGACAGAGGACAGAGAGGACAGCGGGATGAAAAGTGCTCAGAGGAGTTCAGCCTGTGAGATCAGTCCCCCTACTAATCTCAGCAGAACTACTGGTTTTAACTGAACATCCCCAGGTGGAAGTGATTCCAGATCTTTTCCAGTGCATTCGGACTTCGTTACCACTCGGACTCGCTCCAGGTCGACCTCGGCCCGCCGCAGCTTCTCCCAGCAGTAGTGCTTGTTGCACTTCCTCTTGGAGACCCGGCAGAACTCTCCAGTGGGCTCGAAGACATCTTTGACCAGAGGACATCCACACACCTCATCTGCCGGGACCTGAAACATCAGAAACCATCTGAACAAGGATTGGACTGTGGCAGGATTCCACTCCTGGTTCTGATCCAGTTCCTGCTCAGAAAGAAAAGCAGGAAAGTAACGGGCCCAACGAACAACAGAGACAGGTGAAAGTCATCCCCGTCGAGCTGTGACGGATTGAAGTCTCTCATATCATGCTCGTCAGCACACTCTCAAAGAAGAGCAGGGCAGAGTAATGGGCTCAACAGAGGCAAAAGCTTTCAGATCACGCTTTTGCATTGTGCGCTCTCAGATCGCGTGCTCGTGGTCATGCTCGCCAAGAAAAGCAGTACAAAGAAATTGGGTCGAAACACGAGGAATGAAGAAGAAGAGAGACAGTACAGTTGTCACTGCTGGTTGTGTTGCGAAACACGTTCTCGGATTGCTTGTCCCCTAGAAATTTGAGTGTTTGTGAAATTGGATGGTACTTTTAAACTTTCAAAGCAGTTTGTGACTTCAAGGATGAAGAGTCAGAAAGAATGGACAGGAATTTTGCTGTTGACTTTACAAAACACAACATCGGACACCCAGCTGAGATGATGTGTCCCTCCATGCTGAAACTGGTTACAGACTGAAGAGCCAACGCTCCTGTCATTGGTCAGTCAGTGAAACCCTTGCTGGTTGGTCGTAGGGTCATGTGACAGCAACCAAGGTTCCACTTTCTTGTGTTGCGCATCTTCATGTACGAGTGCAAAGTTTCACACACACGAATGTCAGTGGAGGAGGACAACATCACCCCATCAAGTTCCAGGTGAAAGAAAAGCAACGTCACCAGACTTGTGTTGAATCCACCCATCCATCCATCCATCCATCCATCCATCCATCCACCCATCCATCCATCCACCCACCCATCCACCCACCCACCCATCCATCCACCCATCCATCCATCCATCCATCCACCCATCCATCCATCCACCCACCCATCCACCCACCCATCCATCCATCCATCCACCCACCCACCCATCCATCCACCCATCCATCCATCCATCCATCCATCCACCCATCCATCCACCCACCCATCCACCCACCCATCCATCCATCCATCCACCCACCCACCCATCCATCCACCCACCCATCCATCCATCCACCCATCCATCCATCCATCCATCCATCCACCCACCCATCCATCCACCCATCCATCCACCCATCCATCCATCCATCCACCCACCCATCCATCCATCCATCCATCCATCCACCCACCCATCCATCCACCCACCCACCCACCCATCCATCCATCCATCCACCCACCCACCCACCCATCCATCCATCCATCCATACATCCATCCATCCATCCATCCATCCATCCATCCATCCTCAGATCAACATCAGAGGAGACGTACCTTGGGATCTCTGGAATGTTCTGGACACAGAACCTGCAGCCGCTTGCAGTATGTCTTGCTCTGAGGGTTGTAGACATCACAGAACAGACGGGTGGCCCTGAGACATGTGAGAGAAAGACTTGAGGCAACAGTAATGAAATGAGACTGGAGGAGGTAGGGGTCTTACCCTTCGATGCGAGTCGGATACATGGAGCCAAACGAGGTCTGGCTCTCATACTGTTGGACAGACAGAGACACAGTGAGACAGGAAGACGACCGCTGACGTCCTGGAGTAGTTCCTAAGGTTATGAATACATCTGGACAATGTGTAAAACCTCAGACAGGCATATGTCTGCCTCTGGGGTCTCACCTTAGCATAGCACCTCTCCATGTGTCGCAGTGCCACCTTGGGGTTGACGGGGTGGCTGCAGGACACACAGAAGATCTGCAGGTCTGTGTCGTCCCCGTCTCCCTCAGCAACCTGCAGACAGACAGATGGGACAGGGACGGACGGAGACAGACATGGACGGGTCAGGGCCGGGCCGGGAGGACACCGTTGTGTCTCTCGGCGTATCTCACCTCCTCGTCTTGTTGGACCTGCTGCTGCTTGGCGTTGGCGATGATGGTCTCCAGTTCATGGAAACGTTTCTCCATCAGCGTGAGGCGCAGCCTGGCGGCCTGCTGCTCCTTCCTGATTCGCTCCAGCTGTCTCCGTCCCATCTCCTCGGCAACGCAGGGACTCTGCTGCCACTGCTGGATCCTCTGGGGGAGGATCTCATAGATCCGGCTGCCGATCACAGACAGAGTTAGCTGCATGTCAGGCTACCGGCTCTCGCACTCAGCTCTCACTCACTTGGCTGCTAGTTTCATGCCGCAGTCCTCTGAGCAGTACTTGGAGCCGCTTCTTGCCGGTTCAACGCAGCCCGGACCCAGACACTGCCTCAAAGCCCCGCCCGCCTCTTTAGACCCGCCCTCTCCTGCGCGCTCGCTGTGCCGCACACGCTCCCTGTGGCGTTGCTTCACCTTGTGGCGCCGGGGTTTCGCCTCCTCTTTGGAAACAGAAACGGGCTTCTGCAGGAGCACAGGTGCGTTAGTGACATCACCGATGACATAATGAATCATGTGATCAAACGGCTATACCTTTTTCTCCGGTTTCTTGTCTCGTCTCTTCACGTGTTTCACCTTCACCGCCTTCTTCCTCAGAGAGTCTGACTGAGCATCATCTTCCTCCTCGCTGTGCCACATCTGCAACAGGAAGCCGCATCACAGAACAGAAAGCAGCTGCCTGATCTCTGATTGGTCAGTAGGTGAATCCCTGATGTGTGATTGGTCACTCACCAGGTCTCTGTATCCAGCCGCTTTGTACTGCTGGTACAGCTCCAGCTCACTCTCACTGAAACCTTCCTCATCTTCATCTTCTTCTTCATCATCTTCTGAAAGATGCCCCTCCCCCTTTGCTGACAGGCCCCGCCCCCTGCTGCCACTCCAACTTATCTCCTCGTCTCGAACTCGAAGCATCTTCTGCTCAAAGACAAAATTCATCACAGCATCATGTTGAACGGGAGGACACAGCTCCGCCCACCACTGACACATCACGCTGTGATTGGCTGATGAACTAAGGTGAACAACATGAAGATCTGGGAGGCAGAGCTCCGGTTTCCATGCCAACCACCTACCCGAGCTCGGACCTCGCACTGCCGGAGGCGGCATTTCTGCCGGATCTTGTTCGGACCACCGAACTTCTTCATGTCTTTGCAGAAGTCGCACTGAGCGCAGTCCTCCGTCCTCAGGCAGGCGTCGCATTCGCCGCACATCCGGGCCGAGCGCTTGATCTGCGGACGACAGCGGCGACGGTCAGGCTACAACACCAGGGGGAGCCAGAGAGCAGTGGACCGTCTACCTGAGAACCCCGCCGCCGGTCGATCCTGGCCTGGAGGGTGGAGCTTCGCTCGCCATCCGTTCTGTCGTCCCTCTCAGACTCCGCCTCCTTGCTCTTTTTCTGACGGTATTTGATCTCCAGAGACGAGTCTCTGTCTGCAAACACAACCCTCAGCTGTAAGTGCTGCTCCTGCCAGCAGGGGGCAGCGCTGCGCCACACTGACCTCTGCAGGACAGGCAGAACCAAACTCGGATGGCTTTGGCTGCTTTCTCCGACACGCCGACGCACTGACCGTGGAACCACTCCGTGCAGCTGTCGCAGCCTCTGAGGCACACACACCCAGACACACACACACACGGGACAACCAGAACCATCTAAACTTCTTGGTTTGTGCACAACAGAGATAAACATTTGTGATCAGACCGGTTTTATTCGGTGATCCATCAGAACCAGAACAATGTCAGCGGTACCAGTACAAGACATTCAGAACCACCAGAAAGTATTCACGCCCTGTACACACTCCATGATGAAGACGAGAAATTTTAGGGAAATCCAGAGAGGGAAGTTTCTGAACTACATCGGCGATCCCAGTTGGAGGATTTCTCTTTAGTCTTTGGCTAAAAGCCACGAGCTATTTCTGCTGCTAGCGCTAGGCTAGCATGTTAGCTTTGGTTATATTTACCCAGAATGCCCTGCGCTGTAGTCCACTTCCTGCTTTTGGAGCGGTCTCCGTTCGCTTGGTGTTCACATTCAAACCGAACCCAGACCGAGGTTTGGGGGACCAAATTGACCGGATTTGACTAGACAAACGGACTGGAGTCGGAATGAAGCGAACTGAACAGAACCAGTTTATGTGGATCAGAACCTCTCCTGGGTCCATGTTGCTGCTTCCTCCTCCCCGTCCAGATGTGTTCTGGTCTGGGCCCAGTAGAGGTTCTGGTCCATGTAAAGAACCCGGCTGGAGAACATTTCTTATTATTGTAATTTTTTTTCATTAGTATAAAGTTTCTGAGTTCCTCCCTAAAGGTTCTGGGACAACAGACTCCTCCGGTACCGGTCTGGATGACCGCGGTGTCCCACATACTTTCTCACGGTTCTGATCGGGTCCAGTTGGACCTGCAGCTGATCGGTTCAGGTTCTTACATCATGAAGCAGTTGATATCTGGTTTCCGACACACGCAGTAAACCGGAGCGCTGGGCGTTTCCATGGCAACCTCTTCTCCTCCCCGCTCCTCCTCCGGACCCGGTTCGGATCCTGCTGCCTCCTCAGACTGAAACGCAAGACAAACTTCAAAATAAAAGCCCGAGCGAGGTCACCAGAACCGGAACCATACGGTTCTGCAGGTTCTAAAGCCGAAAACATATATCCAGCCCTCAACATTCACCTATCGGGTTCTGATTCTGTCTGGTTCTGTGACGGATCCCCATCAGGTCCAGGTCTGCCTCAGAACCAGAACCGAGCCGAGCTGTGAGGCCACACTGCTCCAACCAGGCTCGGTTCATTTCTCCGCCTGCAGCTCGGTTCGGTTCGGCTGGAGATGTCCGGGTCACTCCACGGACTTACCATGAGAAGGTTCGGCGGTCCCGCTGCTCCGCTCCAGCCGCGACGTGTTCCGATCCTCCGGTTCCGAACCAGAGCCGAACCTGCAGGGTTCTCTTTGTTTTGACCGCATCTTCATCCTCCTCTTCCTCTGCAAGGAGCAGAGCCGAACACAAAGAAGGGCGGCCGAGGCGCCCCCTGGCGGCCGGAGCTGCGCACTGCGGAGGAGGCCGGAGCAGCAGAATAATAATAATAATAATAATAATAATAATAATAATAATAATAATAATAATAATAATAATAATAATAATAATAATAATAGCAAGTATTCGTCATCACTGGATCAGGATATTAATAATATTATTAATAATAATTAATATATTTATATTTGTTATTATTATTACAACATATGACCTCCAGGTGTCTGCATTAGGCCCCGCCCCTTTCGGCCACCTGGAGCTCTGGTTCTGTTTCCGGTTCTGGTTCACATATAAATTTCCCAGGATGCAGCGCTGCTGTGGGCAGAAGGTCTAGTTTTATATATAAATATATTTTCACTGTTTCCATAAATTATCCTAAAACCGTATTAAAGGTAAACTGGCCTTTCTTAGAAAAAATTACATTTTCAAAACTTAACATTTCTTCAGCCCTGTGATATTAGAAAATCCATCCGTCCATTTTCTAACACGGCGCCACCAGTCGGGTCAGGAGCTGCTGCCATCCGGGCCACAGAGGTCAACTGTCTGATGGGGGACCAGAAGACATTACTGTTACCATGGTTACGGTTATGTCTGTAGCTGCTGCAGGATAAATCAATCACCTTTTCTCAGTTTCTTTTTCTTCTACGTTATTTAGCTTTTTGCTTTCAGTTATTTTCGCTCCACCAATCAGAAGCAGCCAGCCTTCTGATTGGCCGGCTGCTTCCTGGAGGAGGCCATCGGCTGGCACGATGCTGCCATCACCCAACCGTTCTGCCCGTTGGTTCCCTTCCAGGACCGTAGAAAGTTCTTCTGTTTCTCTGCTCCAGTTCTGAACCCGGTTCTGGTTCTGCTGGAGGTTTCCTCCTGTTAGAGGGGAGTTCTTCCTCTCCACTGTTGCTACATGCATGTTCATCAGAAGGTCTTTGTAACCGGGACCGCCGAACCACCAGCAGGGGGCAGCAGAGGCTCAGGGAAACCTCCGAAGCAGAACTCTGGGCTTAACCGGATCCAACAGAGAAACATCTGGAGCAGCAGCAGAAGAAGAGCTGGAGGCTCCCTGACAGCTGAGAGGATTCAGGCCCACAGAACCAGAACTCAGCAGAACCATCAGCAGATATTGGGTTCCAGATTGTAAAGAATAAAAATATTCCAGTCCTGAAGCTCTCATGGCTTCCTCTGTTCCTGTTGCACTTTTCTCTACCACACTTCTTTCTTCCACCTAACTTTCCTCCTGCTCCTTCCTGAACCTTGACCTCCAGATAGCTGGACGTCTGTCCAATCGGGTCTTCCGAGCGAATGTGACTTCAAAATAAATCCGTTTTAATTTCCCGAGAAGCTGACCTTTGACCTTTCATTCTCTGTGTCCTGAATGTTTTCTGTTGCTTTATTGTGTGTCACGTTCAATTTTCTGTCCCAGAATCTGAAAATAAATCGCTGAGTTTAATTTCTATCACAGTTTCACCTTCTGAATGAAACCCGTGAAATAAATGATGTTGATTATTATTATTATTATTATTATTATTATTATTATTATTATTATTATTATTATTATTATTGGTTATTAATTATTATTATTATTGGTTAGTAATTATTATTAATTATTATTATTATTGGTTATTGAGAGGCAGCTGACATTTTAACAGCCTGCGGCTCTGCGTGTGTGTGTGTGTGTGTGTGTCTAGGGGTGTGTGTGTGTGTGTGTGTGTCTAGGGGTGTGTGTGTGTGTGTAGGGGTGTGTGTGTGTGTCTGTGGGGGTGTGTGTGTGTGTGTGTGTCTAGGGGAGGCGCAGCCCCCTGAGCTCCCAGTCAGCACCAGACCCGCAGCCGCTGCAGGTGAGTTTCAGTTTTCTAGATTTTTCGGTTTTCTGGATCGTGATTTTGGAGTTTCCGGTTGTTTTCCTGCTGAACGCAGAAAGTTCTGCGGTTCCGGTCCAGAACCCGCTCGTTTCTGGGTCACTCTGTGTTTTACGTCTGCCGGTCAGAATCTGCTTCAGCCTGGAGTAAAAGCTGAACCGGTCCGGAACCCGGACCGGTTCCGAACCGTTCGCTGTTTCTAACAGCCTCGGAACGGTTTTATTCTCCGCGGCTCTTCTCAGATGAGTCTGAACGAACCCAACAGAACCGGGCTGTGATCCGGACCGGATTCTGAAGAAGTTACACAGTGAAAAATGTACAGCAATAATTTGTGTTATTTATATTTTGACCATGTTATTCATTTAGTAATAAATGTCAGTTTAGCGAGCTAAATGTTTAGGCTGAAGCTAAATCTCTAGTTTGTTAATAATATTTTGAAGTTTATAACACTGTAAAACAACACAGATTACTGCTTTAACGTTTCACGTCAAACTTTACAAGCAGCTTGTTTGAAGGTTTATTACATTTCTGAAATGTCCTCCTCCCTCCGCTCCCTCGTGGGGTCGCGGGGTCAGCAGCCCAGACTTCCCTCCTCCAGGCGTTCCCAGCAGAGGAGCGTCGTCCCTCCAGCCTGTCCTGGGTCTCCTGCTGGTGGGACGTGGACTCCTCAGCAGGGGGTCTCCATCCTCAGCTGGCTCCTCTCAGTGTGAAGGAGCAGCGGCTCCATGATGACTGAGCTTCTCTCAGGCCGATCAGCCGCTTGTATCTGCTACTCGTTCTGTCTGTCATGACCCAAAGCTCAGGGCCATAGATAAACGTAGACCAGCCGGTAAATCGAGAGCTTCGCCTTTTGGGTCGGCTCTCTCTCCACCAGGTTGGACCGGTACCGCGCCCGCTGCGCCGATCCGTCTGTCGATCTCACGCTCCGTTTTCCCTCAGTCATGAACCCAGAGATACTTCAACTCCTCCTCTTGGGGCAGGACGTCCCCCGACCCGGACAAGGCCCTCTACCCTGTAGGGGCTCTGATCCTCATCCCTGATCCTCCAGTAAGGCTGTAGGTCACGACCCCATGAAGCATAAAGAGACCCTGAGGTCACGGGACGGATCGGCTGCTCTGCAGGCGGTTCAACGCTCCTGACTGGAGACGAGGCCACCTTACTGCCGGCGATGCAGACCAAATATTTCTGAAATATTTGTTTTAGAAAAAATATGCAACACAGGAAAAAAAAAAAAAATAATAATAAATATAATAATAATGGTGTGTTTTGTTTCTGACAGGATGGATGTGAAATCTCTCCACAGTGTCTCTGGCAGCACTGAGGGCGGAGCTTCCAAGCATCCCAGCCAATCAGAATGCGTCTCAAAGCAGCCAGTGGCCAATGAGAGGCTCCCGCATCACTACACAGGTGAGGGAAAACTGAACGCGACCTGATTGGTTGAAAGGGGAAACCAGCATGAGGTGAGACCAGATCAGAACTCTGAAAGCAGAACCGGGTCAAACATAGACTTCAGGTTGATTCTCATTTCCCTTCAGAGCGCGGTCCGGGATTTCTCCCATTGACTGAAATTCCTCTGTTTGAATTTCAACCGGCCAATCAGCGACCAAAAGGAGGCGTTATGGAGGATGATGTTGAGTTTTCCCCTGGTTGTAGTTTGGAGGTGGAGGAAGTAAAAGAAGCCGTTCAGTCGGAGCAACAGGGAGGTTTAAAGGGCCGGAATCATGTAAATTCTGATAACAACCAAAGGTAACACAGTTACTGGATTATTCTTTGACCTTTTCCAGGCCCATAAAATCATGGGCCTGGAAACACATTTTGTTTCTGGTAAAGGTGGAAGGTTTTTACACAACGCTAAATTTCTGCTTAGCTTCATACAGTATTACGTAATATATTTAGATACAGCTAATAAGGAAAACAAGCACATTTTTTTCTCACTGTCACAAGTGAAATCAAACCAAACTTTTCTTGTTTCATCTTAGTTAGAATTGTCTAAATTAATTCTACTGACTAAATGGCAGAAAACTCGGTGAGAACATCGAGAACGAAGCGAAGCGTAGAACTGGCGTCTGGATCTTTGTTCTTATGGCGCCGCAGTTCCATCTTTCATTGAAGATGCTGGTGGAGCGGCTGCGTCCTGATCTCTGACTTCCTGTTGGACGTTGGACCAGCAGGTCTTAGAATGACGCTTCCTGTTTCCTCACAGGTCAGGCTCCGCCCCCTGTCTCTCATCGGCTGCAGGAAGCCGACAGCAGTGATGAATCTTTGACCGACAGCTTCTCCACCAAGGACGTCGCTCACCTTCTCCCCGCCCCCCACAGACAGAAAGGTGAGCAGCTCCCCCCCCCCCTCACTGAGGCTGAAGGTCACCTGTGAGGTCATGTGAGGTCATCTGTTCTGTCCCAGGTGTGGTCAGCTCATCGGAGCCTCCCATTGGCTGCCCTCCGCCCCCCACCTGCAGCCCAGGCACCGATGAGAAGCGCCTGTCATCGACCAAGAGCCACACCTCCTTGAAGACGGACGCCGCCCACATCAAGGAAGTGGCTGGAAATGGTGAGCCAATCAGAATGAAGCTTATGAGCTGAGGTCTGGGAGGACTGAGGCTGGTTCTGGTCCAAACAGGTGACATCATGACCACCGACCAATCAGAGGCGGAAGCTCATCATGGAGAGTTGAGCAGAAAGTTGAGTGGAAGGATGAAAGCTCAGTGACATCCTGAACGTTGGTGTTCTCCAACCCGACTACAGCAGGAGGTTCTGGAAGTTAGGCAGGCAGCCGGGTTTGACCCGGTTCCCGTCTCCGGATGGACGGAAACCGGGTCAGGAAAAACAGTAATCTGAATGGTTCCAGTGGGCCGGAACTGGGCCAGAACCGACTGGGACAGAACCTCTGTTCTACTGGGTCAGAGTCGGGCCTGAGATGTTTCAGAACCAGTAACCAGAGAGCTGAGTCCAGAAACTCTGAGGAGGAACCAGTAGAACCAGCAGAACCAGTGAGGAGGATCCCAGTTCTTGTCTCTGAGCTTCGGCTCTTCATGATTCCTGATTAACATCATGAATCCCAACTTTGAGCCAGAACGTTTCGGAACGTTTCGGAACGTTTCCACCCGCCAGAGAAACTCGCTGGCAGCAGGTTTTCATTTTCTCCGCTTGACGCTTTAACAAAAACAGAAGATCAACAGGAGGCTTATCAGCTGCAGCCAGAGGCGGTTGGGCCTCCCATCAGCTCCGGGTCACACCCACAGAACCAGCAACAGAACCAGAGCCACACAGCAAAGCTTCAAGTCAACTCTGAATTTCTTCACCCAGAGCAGGGGTGTCCAAAGTGCGGCCTTGGGGCCATTTGTGGGCCCCTAAACTTATTTTCTTCGGCCCCGGACCACGAGTCAAGAAGGTTCAAAATTAAAACAGAAAACAGCTGATGATCCAAAAACGTGGAAATTGTCAGTTTTACAGTCCAAAGCCCTTTTTATGTTTTTAATAATATACAGATTTAATTTAAAAAAAATTAAAACTCACAATTTAATCATTTTTGCATATTTTTTTTAAAATTCTCCCCTCCTCGTAGTTTAAATTTGCCAGCAGGGCAAAAAGTTTGTACCCCTGATGTCGATGTTTCCTTTTTCGAGACCTGTCCTGTTGGACACTGCAGGACATGTCCCCTGGTTGACCAGTAGGACAAACTGACGCAAGAAGTTTTTACAAAGAAGCGTTGGGAGAAAATAAAAGAAAAACTGCAAATGAGACCAAATGTGAAATACTTTTGCCTCATAAAGCGTCATGATTAGAAGTGAAATAAAAAAATCCTCATATCTGATTCTCCTCTGCGCTATTTGAACATCTTTTCAGATGTTTTCTCCAGGGAATTAAAATGTTTTCAAACAGTTTTCAGTTTTCCCGATTGTCCCTGCAGACTGCTGCGTCCACTGCCTGCTGGCCTGCCTGTTCTGTGAGCTGCTGTCCATGTGCTCGGTGCTGGGGGAGTGTCTGGCGTGCGGCGTGGGCGGAGCCAGTTGCTGCGACGGTGCGGCGTGCTGCTGCTGCGTGGAGGCGGCCGGGGAGGCGGCGTGCACGGAGGAGGCGTGCCAGGCGGTGTTGGACTGCGGGATGTTGGAAAACTGCTGCGCGTCGTCTGACTGCCTGGAGGTCTGCTTGGAGTGCTGCGCCATTGTCTTCCCTTCATAGGACGGCCAGTCAGGGGAAGACTGGATGATGATGTCACAGCAAAGGACAGAAACCCTTGGATTTCCTTGGTTAGTCTGAACGATCCGCATCCTGTTTGGATCTCGGATCAGCACAAAGTTTCTCCGACCTGAAGATGAAAGAAGAAGCAAGGAGTCGACTGTAAAGACAAATATTTATGAAAAATATGAAAGAATAATTTAATTAAACAAAAGACAGTTTTAAAAGCTTTTTTTTATCATCCATTTTCTAACACCCTTGTCCCTAGTGGGGTCAGGAGGGCTGCTGGTGCCATTTCGGCCTAGAGGCGGGGTCACCTGGACAGGTCGCCAGTCTGTCGCAGGGCATTGTTTTTTAACAGCACTTCTAAATCAAGTCACTATGGGGCCAAAACGTCAAACACCCATATCTCATAAATTAAGTTTATGTTAGTTTTGAAGATCATGTTCATCTTCATGTTAGCATGTCTTCATCAAGTTAGCATGTTGTCATGTTAGCATGTCATCGTGTTAGCATGTAATTATGTTAGCATGTCGTCATGTTAGCATGTCATTATCCTCTGTCATATAAACATCAGAATCAGAAACATTTCGACCTCCAACCAGACATTGGTTGAGGAGACAGAAAGCAAACAGAACTAATAAGAATCAAATTCTGTTATGATGAAAATTTTTCTGAGATTTTCCTCTGGTAGGAACATCTGGACGAATCAGAGCTCTGGTGGATGATGAAGCTCATTATTAAAAGAGTGAAAGAATCTGAGATTTTAATCTGAATTCTTGAAGAATTTATAGTTGATGATATATCATCAGCATAATAAAAATTGATTCCATCCGTCTTAGCGAAAAAGACTTTTTTAACAAAGGTTAAAAGACAAAAAAATCTATTTTTGACTTTTTTTGCTGATGTTCAGATGTTGATTTTCTCCAGGATTCTACTTGTGTCACAGATTCACACAAAAACTACAAACTGATCGCACAAACTCTTGTCTTATTTGTACAAAACAGTCACTGATTACATCATCATTGAAATTCTAAGGCGAACAATTGCCTGCTGTACATTCAGTGTTCTTCAGACGCTTTGTATACTGTCTGCAGCTGCTATAAACTTTATGGTGACGTCTCTGCGTCAGAGATTGACAGCTCAGGAGGGGCGGGGCGGGTGGGACAGGATGTGCACCCGGTATGAACAGGAAGTCTGTGTTTGTTGGAACAAAGGCCAGGACATTCAAACAGGAAACGGGAAACCACTGAGAAGACAGTGGTTCCTGACCTCTGACATCAGCGCAGCATCAAAGACAGACCTCCTGTTTTTCCCTCTGTGTTTGATAGGAGAGAAAAAATTAATTTCAGTCTACAGATTAGCTAAAACCCATCCACCCCTTGCAGAAGGTCCTCACATAACAGGGAGTCCTTATGAGTTGGTTGCAGACAGAGGCAGAGGCCCCAAACTGCAGGTCAACCAGAACACACACCTCCAGAAACCAGGCTGCTTTTCTCACCAGTTTCTGTCAGTTTCAGTGAACAAGATTTAAAGCGCCCCCTGGTGGACAACAACAGAACACAAATTAACGTAATTTAGTCGCCTAAGGAATGGGAACAAAATATTACTGTTAATGTATATTTAGTTTTTATTTTCAACTTTACAATTATATTTTGTTGACATACTAACCTATGAGCTGAAGTGATCAGTAAACTCCCACTGAAATATGTTTTGATAATGTATTCAGCAGAGATGTTATAATTGTGATTTTTCTAATAAAGTTCTAAAATTACTCAAAACTCATCAAATAGATCTCCCTGCTTCCTTTATTTTTCAGATAATACTTTTTATTTGAAGTAGGAATTACATAGTTTTGTTAAACCATTTAAATCCTATCTCCTTTCTCAGTAGGTGTCTATTTCAATGAATGACTACAATAAATATTTATGAAGCCTAATTTGAACTGACGTCACACTGGTGTAATACTTATGGAATCCCACAGATGGCAGCATCTCCATTGTAGTCAGAATATCTCGTGTTTATATTGAAATGCTTCTGTCTTTTGAAATTCGATTTATGCCACATTATTTGTGGAGATTTAATTTTCCAAGGTTACATTAAATGATCAAATAATTTTTTTCCTATTGAAAACAGACTCCATATTCTTTCTGAACACATTTGTTTCCTGAATTTTCTTCTTTCAGCTATTTTTGACCCTTTTGTTTTCATCACTGTTTTTCATTGTGTCAGGACAATATTTGAGCAATTTGCTCCAAAGATGGAAACAATAAAAGTGTGAAAGCAGAAAGTAAGTCTGATTGTCTCACATCAGTCTGTATTGTCTGTTTTGAAATGTTTTCCTCATCATGCTGAGAGGAAATATTAATATATCTGTGACTCTGATATTGTTTTGAGAAACAACCCATCTGTTGTACATGGAGACAAAAGCACTCACGTTTCTGTTTGAATATTTATTCTATATGAAAGATAACAGAGTGTGAAATTTAAGTTTTAAAAAACACAATCTTAGCTAAGATTATAAACAGACTACATGTAAACATCATTAACGTAAATGAAAACAGCATGAAGGACCAGAGAAACAGATTTCCCTTTGTGACTAATTCCAGGTGATCCAAATGACGATCGGCAACAACACTAACACACAGCTAACACCAGAGATGTTTGCAGTTAGCTTCATTTTCAGTGGCTGAGATTAGAAACATGAGCAACAGCAGAGAATGTCCCAAACTTCCATCCATTTCCCTTGTTTGAGTGTGTAACACTAGTTAGCACTTTGAGCTAACAACTAAAGGCATGACCAAAATTATGAGAGTTTGGAAACTGCTCAAATGTTCAGAAATATCAAAACATTATTATTTAATGCTTGATTAAATTGTAAGAGAATCATCACTACACAGCTCAACTGGCACTGCAGCTAGATGTTAGCATGTCGTGATCATGTTAGCATGTCATCATCATGTTAGCCTCTTGTCTTGTTAGCATGTCATTATGTTCATTGTGTTAGCTTGTCATCATCATATTAGTGCACCTTTATCCACTGCCAGATACAGGTCAGAATCAGAAACACTTAGACCTCCACAGGCAAAAAACAGTCCAAAATAAATTCATAATAGGTGGTTTGTACTTGTACAGCTCTTTATCAAGTCCAGAGGACCCAGACTCTGTCTGCAGGAGACTAACTGACCTATGAACCAGGAAGAACTTCTGACGAATGGGTCAGGTAGCTTTCCCACAATGCAGGACATCAACAAAACTGACAGCAAAACTGGCACTAGTACATGAGCTTTCTTAAAAGATGCTAACATCGCAATGAGTCAACTCTGGAGTATCTGCCAGTCCGGAACCACAGGGTCCAGGTACCGGTCTCTGGTTTCCCTTCTGTAGGTCCTGAACTTTATCTCCAGCAGGACATTGAAACATGGACACAAACAGGAAGTAAACAATCTGGACCAGAAAAAACTTCTCTTCTTATTCATAAAATCTCCATAAAATCTTTCCAGCACATTGATTATAGATTTCTGTGAATTTACAGCTTTGTACAAGAAGGAAAGCAACACACCTGAGGGCTCACCTGCCAAATCCACCGACCTGCTGATGACAGCCAATCAGATGACAGCTTGTTATTTAACCACCAGTCAGCTCTGGTGTTGATCCGTTTGAAGTTGAACGTAAAGGTTACCATGGCAACACAGTGAGGAAAACCCCACCATGGTTACACAGCGATGACTCGCAGCGGTTAGCATGAAGTGGTTATCACGGTTACGTTGTCTGTGTTTTGTAATCTGAATATGTTGGACATCACAGATTATAAAATGTTCTATCGATTTCTTTGTGATGCATGGTTGTCTGTTTCTGTGTTGCCCAGCAACAGACTGGCGACCTGTCCATGGTGACCCCGCCTCTCGCCCAGAACGTTAGCTAGAGAGGCACCAGCACCCCTCCCGACCCCACTGGGACAAGGGTGTTAGAAAATGGATGGATGGATGGATTTCTTTGTTAAATCTTTGACCCCGCCCCCTCAGCGAATCAGAGAGCAGCCTGTGGTGACATCATCAAAGGTCCTCGTCCATGCTGAAACTGCTCCGCCGGCTGCTGGTCTTCGAGGTGCCGCAGGACAGCAGCGGGTCAGACATCACAGCCCCGCCCCCGTCCTCCTCCATCAGAAGCCCCGCCCCCAGGCCGCTCAGCCCCGCCCCCAACTCTGCCACCAGGTCCGTGGAGAAGACGGCAGACGCCTGGTGGGACTCGTCCAAGTCCAGGAAGCTCAGCGACGGGTTGGGCAGCAGCGGGGACAGGAGCGTCTGGGGGTCCACAGAGACGGAGGAAGAGGAGACGCCATGAAGTCGAGCCTGGAGCTCCAACTCCTGTCACAAAACACAAATCACTTCAGCAAACACAGGACAGGCTACGGCCCTTAAGTCACAGGCCCCGCCCCCTCATCCGTACACTCCCAAGCTCCACCCCCTCACCTGTATGCGCAGCATCAGCGAGCGGTTAGTGCTCTCCAGCCTGCGCTGCCTCTCCTCCATCTCTCTGGCTCTCTGCTGCTCTTTCTGCAGTTTGCGGATGTAATCCACGGACGCCTTCAGGATGGTGCCTTTGTTCCACCTGGTTTCCCTGAACAGCCAATCACAGAGCATGCCTCGTTAAGGCCATTAGCGGAGTCAATAGCTGTTAGCGTAGCATGGTTAGCATGAATACTGACGGGTCAGAGGACTTGGGGATCAGTGCTCCGAGCTCCTTGATGCGGTCGTTGATGTTGAAGCGCCGCCTCCTCTCGACTGAAACATAAAGGTCAGACAAGTTTAAGTCTGGATAAAGAGTTTTGATTTTCACATGAAATCAGTCCAGACGTGTTCCTCTGATATGGAATCAGAATCTGTATCTTCCTATTCCAACAGGAAGTCCTGAGATGTGATTGGCTGAGAGGGCAGCACTACTCACTCAGATTGTGGTTGTCTTTCTTCTGCCGCTCCTTCATCAGAGCTTTGGTCTCCACATCTACAGCGATAGGAAGAAGAAGGAGAAGAAGGAGAAGAAGGAGCGGAGGATCAGTCAGAGCTGAGCAGCAGGAACAAAGGAGGGTTCTACCTCATATCGGACCGGACTGGGTCTGGGTTACATTTGTCACATTTACCTGTTAGCTCCTGCTTGACGGCATGCAGGTCGGCTGGGCAGCTGTTGCTAACGGCGATGGCGGGCGTGGACATCCCACCGTAGACATCCAGCATGTTCCCCGCTGCCGGCAGCTGCAACGAGCCAATCAGAGGATGATGAGAAACACCTGGATGACCAGTTGGTTCCGGCTCAGCCGACCCACTCAGATCAGAGCTTCGACCCACTTTAACTCATTCATTTTGACACAATGGAACCTTTGCAATTGTTTGTTTCTGGTATGTAAATCTGACCCACAGCTACATCTGCTCAGAGCAGCAATGAAACGTCTTCTCTCAGTTCATTTCTGCTTCTAAATGATCTGATTGGACGCTGGAAAAAGCTGATGCTGTGTTCAAGTTTTGCTAAAAGCAGTTGGCCTACAAATGAAGCAATGCTAGCCTAAAATAGCATCTCAATGCTAACATGGAGCAGCTAATGCTAACATCAGCATCCACAGTCCACGTTTCTACAGTCTCTATGAATGATCAGATGAATGTATTGGAAAACACTTTGCTCTTACAGTTGAAAAACCCAAAGATTAAAAATTATTAATATCTCTGTTCAGATCAGATGGCTAGTTAGTCAATAATGTAGCCGCAAGAACGGCTATTGAATCGAAAATGTTGATGACTTTGTCGATATGACATTTTTTCTACATTACAAACCATGAAATAATCTGGATTTTAATCGAGTCCCAGAAGTAGTTTGATCCAAGAGAAGCTAACGGTCCCACATCTGACGCTCCAGTTTGGAGAGAATCAACTGGTTACTGAGCTAATCCCAGTTCCTGCTTCTGCCACCAGGGGGAGCTGTTTCGCCTACAGAATCCTGTAGGTGAAATCTATCAGTTCTGGCTCAATCAAAATGGGTCTCATCGCTACTGGTTCTACTGGGACTCTGATCTGTGAACTGGTTCCACTGGTTTTACTGGTCATCGTCTGGCTGAATGAGAATAAGCCTGAGTCCTCCTGGTCCATTTCCTGCCAGAACCAGTTTGTTTTTCAAGGAAACCTCTGACAGACAGAGGTTCTGCTGACTGAAGCATTTTTGAAAACGAACAGCACAAAACCTCCAAGATCAGCAGGAAAACCCAGAGAGCCGCAGATACCCGGCTAAACCAGGCCTGGAAAACCTGGAAAACCTCCTGGAAAACCCAGAGAACATCCTGGAGGTTCTGGAGAACCGTTTGGACCTGCAGCATCTGAAGCTCTGAAAACAAGACAAACTGCAACTTTTACCTCTGATTTAATCCTCCTCTTCTCATGATCGGGCAGCAACACCAAAATCCTCATGTTCTCAACTCTCTCACACACACCCAAACACACACACACATTAACGACACACACACAGTGAGCTGCAGCTCTTCCTCTTTCTGTTCAGACAACTGTTGAAAAATGGGGAAACACATCCTTTAAGAAGAACAGAAAACTCCCACAACTTCATTATCTCCCTGACACACACACACACACACACCCACACACACACACACACAGTGAGGCTCCTCCCACTGAGAGGGGGAAGTGTGGAAAGCTGAAGTGAGACTGAGTCAGCGTCAGCGGCTGCAGACTGTTGGTCCTCTGACAGAAACACCAAGCAGTCAGTCTGCCCCCTGCTGGCCGGCTGCAGAACAGGACATAAGCCCCGCCCACTTCACACTGTCAGACTTAAAACAAAGTCTGACAGAGTGGGTCGGACTGATCCAGAAGGTTCTGATTAAGCAGAACATCATGTGACAGAAATCAATTGGATTACCAACTAACAGGTGACCACGCCCCTGTGATTGGTGGCCACGCCCCTGTGGTTGGTGGCCACGCCCCTGTGATTGGTGGTCACGCCCCTGTGATTGGTGGCCACGCCCCTGTGATTGGTGGCCACGCCCCTGTAATGAGTGCGTACCGTGTGGGTGAGCTGCAGGCCAGAGTCGATCAGAGTCAGAAGATCCTCGTTTAGACTAGACTCCAAGCTGATGATGTCATCAATGACTGTTTCCTCCATCTAAAGAAGAAGAAGAGAGATCAAGAACAGAGCTAGAGGAAGGATGGATGGATGGATGGATGGATGGATGGATGGATGGATGAGTGTGGCAACAGCAGCAGCTCTGTCTCCAACAGGAAGTGGTTTTCCTGGCTTCCTGCGGCCTGACTCAGATCCTCTGGAGGCGCCGACTCAGCAGCTGCAGCCAGACAGGAAGCAGTTGGAGGTAACGCTGCTTCCTGTTAGAGCTGACGCTGCTTCCTGTCCGGCTGCTGGCCGTCACAGGACCAACTGCAAAACCTGCTGCTACCGGCCCGGTTCTGGTCATTACCTCCTGCTTTGGGCTGCTCTCATCGGACAGCGTGACACCAGAGTCCTGCTGGGGGGAGGGGCTTGGCTGCAGCGCTGGCTGCTGATTGGCTGTCATGGTGTTGGACAGGTACTGGCGGACCTGCTGCCTCTGGGCCTGCTGGATATGGTACCTGGTGGGGTTCTCCAGGTGAGTCTGCACCTGTTGGAAACACGGGGTCATCAGCGCCGACCTCGGCAGCTGGGTTTCCCTGCTGGGCCGGACTGTACCTTCAGCACCTCCACAGGAACCTGGGCAGGTTTACCGGGGGCGGAGTTAGCCAGGCTGATGGGGGAGGAGGAGTCGCTGCAGCGCTGCGCCTCCCTCTGCTGCTGCGCCTCCTTCTGCTGCTCCTCCAGCGCCTGCTGCCGCATCAGCCCCTGACGCATCAGAACCCTGCAGGAGCAGAGCAGCAGATGACCTTTCAGCGCCCCCTGCAGGACACTCAGAGAACAATAGGTACCAGAAAAAAAAACAGGTGCGGCTGCTCACCTGGATGACATCACTGAAGGAAGAGACGATGAAGATGACGAAGAGGGGGTTGCTGCAGAGGAGCTGAAAGGAGAGACGTAATGAAGTTGTCATGGAAACCACTACGCTGACGTTCCAGGAAGTAGTCTGAACCAGGCCAGGAGGTAGTTGGTACCTGGACGATTTAACCTGTAAGGTGACTCACCTGATGCTGATTGGCTGGCTTTTGATCTGGTAGAAGATGTCACTGTCTGTGGGAATCAAACTATCGACCTCGATATCGGCCACAATCCCTGACTCCATCCTTAAACACACAGAAAATCAACCAATCAGAACCGATCAGAATCAGGACTCAATCGACCAATAAGCTGACAGAGTTAGCTTCATCATCTCATGAGATGTTCTGCAATCAGAGAACTGCAAACACTGGACTACAGAAAAGAAGAGGAACATCTGGTAGCTGTCTAGTTTAACCATTTCCTGAGTGCGAAGGTGTTCTGGTTTTTATGCCGTTGTGGGTCCCATTGCAACTGGTCAGGTTTATGAGGTCATCTCTGCTCAATGAGAACGTGTTACTGAATAATCACAGGAAAGCTGGAATTTCTGAATAATTTTGTACAACAGGGGGATGTTTTAGGAAAACAGGGATGGTCTGAGAGCAGGGACGTGTTGTTACAAGGGGGACATTAGCAGATTTTACATCTGAAAAAAATTATGAGTTACTGATTACACATATTTTTAATTCTGTTTTTCTTGCTACATCCACATCTGATTTGATATGTCGCTCAGTTATTACAGTTAGAAAATAGAGGCCATGCCTGAAATCTGGATGTATCTGTCTTTATGTCAGAGCTACATAAAGACAATTACAAAGTCGGCCTTCTATCACCTGAAGAACATTTCCAGGATTAAAGAACAAATGTCCCAGAAAGATTCATGTGTTTATCTTCAGTCTCATTGATTCCTGCAGCAGTGTCTTCACAGGTCTGACTAAAAAAATCAATGGTCCAGCTGCAGCTGCTTCAGAACGCTGCTGCTGGAGTTCTGACTAAAACCAGGAAGACAGACCACCCAGTTCTACATCACCAAATTCTACATCAGCCAGTTCTACAGTCCTTCACTGAGAGATCAAACTTTAAGCTACTGCTGGTAGTTTATAAATCACTGAACCAGAATACATCAAAGAGCTGCTGCTGTTGTTGTAGCCTTCCACACCTCTCAGGTCTTCTGATTATGGTTATGTTTCTGGTCTGCTCTGCATCCCCAGAATCAGAACCAAATGTGGAGAAGCAGCATTCAGCTTCTATGGACCACAAATCTGGACCAAACCTCCAGAAAACTGCAAAACAGCTGAAACACTGAGTTCCTTTAAATAAAGGCTAAAACCCACCCGATTAGAGTTTATTAACAAATAAACTCTGGAAGACGATCAACATATTTGATGTTGATTTCCATGATGGTATTAGATGTTTATTGCTTGTTTCAATATTGGTTAGAGTATTATGTTTTTGTGATGAAAAGCACTTTGAACTGCCATGTTGCTGAATTGTTTTATATAAATAAACTTGACTCAGGTGTTTCCCAGATAATGTTTACCTGTTTATCTAAACCTTCGTCTGCTTTTGCTTTCTGTTCCCACGAAGCTCTATGTGTCTGAACAGATCCAGGCCTGCAGAGCAGCTGTGACTCATCACAACTTCACCTTCTCCCAACACAATCCAGCTGTACCCAAAACAAGGTACAGAACAGTTTCCCAGAACTGATCTGATCCGCGTCTGAATCCCGGTGAGGACAAACAGATTCATGGATCCAAAAGCAGCTAAGGTGGAGTCAAAGCAGCGTGAGAGCAGAGGAAGGCTGGTTTCCCTCAGTCTGAAGAGGAGGAGATTTCTGACTGATGAGTCATCACAGAAGGTTCAGGGGTCAAAGGTAAAATAGAACACAACAACAATAACCTGCCATCATCATCTTCCTCAGAGTGCAGATTCAGCATTCCACTCTGACAAATATTAACTTTACTGCTGCTTCTCTCCAGCTTCATCAGACCAAACTCCATTCAAAAATCTCCACATTTAAGCCTCAACAACTCTAACTTTAGTTTTCCTCCTTTGAGATCCCCGCTCGTTTCACGGATCTATGCCAATAAGATTCCAACAGAAATCATGATTCTTACTGAGCCGAATTCATCCGAACCGACCGTCTCAGTTTGCTTAAATAAGGCAGATATTTCATCCGTGACTCCGATCGCCTCACAACTGACCGTTTTCTGGCCGGGGTCCGGTGACAGATAACGGAAAACTCTTCCTGACTTACTGGACCAAGTTGAGAGTCTCAGCCGAGTCCAGGATCACGAACACGGTGTGCGGCTGAGGAACCGAGGCCTCCTGTTGGTTCGGCTCGGTTCGGCTCCAGTTCTGCTCTCCGGTCCGGACCTGATCCGAACCGACGTCTGACATTTCTCCAGAGAGGCGCAGAGAGGGGCGAGACGTTCCTGCGGGCGCCGGGATGAAGTGAGGAGCTGCAGCCGGGGAGGCAGAAGGAGGCAGCGGGGAGACTCACTGCGGGGAGCCGAGACAGAGGATGAGGAGGAAATCTGGCGATGAAGTCTAACACTGAACCACACAGAGTTAAAACACACAGATCAGACAGGCACCAGCTGCTGATCTGGAAACTCTGTTTCTTCTATTTGTTGGACTTTATTTGTTACACCTAAAATATTTCCCCTAAACATTAAGATTTTTCCCTAAATAAATACAACTACCATGACTTATTATTAAAGTGATATTCAGAAAATTAGAATATGCCTTCTGCTGAGGCTCGTCTGTCAGACTACATTTTGAAAAATAACCTTTAAGCAGTTATTAAACATAGTTTTCATTAAGAATCAATTTCTGCATTTAAAATGTTTTTATTATTGGTTTAATATTTTAAATATTGTGTTGTCATTGACAAATAAATAAACATGATTAACAGAAAGAAAGGCTTTCAAACAAACATCTGGACAAGAAATAAATCACAAATAAAAAACTAAGCTAAATAAATAAAATGGAAAATCTGTTTTCATATCTTATTCAGTTTATCATTTTATATAACAAAATGCAAATTTAGCTGTTTTTATTTTTTTCATTCAACAAGTTCAGTCTCTACAGGAGAGAAAAATCAGAAATGAAATAAATCTGATTTATAAAATGAACATTTATCCAAGGAACACAATGTTGACTTTTATATTTTATTGTCATTATAAAAATGTGCTCAAAAATAAATATATTGCTATTTTGATTTATGCAACATTACCTGAGATTTCATTTGATTTTACAAAAAAATATTTTTGCATCAAATCTGAATGTTTTTCTAGTTGTTGTGTTTCTATGTTTAAAGGGGCGGGCTCAATGCCCGGCACTGATCTCTGTTCAGCCAATCAGCTGCTTCTTTGTCTGCCAATAGCCAATAGAATAGCGCAGGAGTTTCCTGACAGCCAATCAGTTTCTCCGCTGAAGCTCATATGCCGCCATGTTGTCTGTTTTAGTCTAAGATGTTACGGAAAGAGGTGGAGAGGCGGTGGTCGGTGTTGTTGGGATGGGGTGGGGGGGGGGGTAAGGGAGAGTTTGTGACGGGGAATTCCCAGGTAACGTCATCCTCCTCAGCCCTGATTGGCTCAGCTGAGCCGGACCACGCTCTGCCCAATCAGGAGAGTCCAAACAAATTTAAGGCGAACGTTGTGACGTCATCACACAGCTGACTCTGAGAATAAGAGCCGCTGATAATTTTTGATCTGTAAATCAGTAAAACATAAGAGTTCAATTAAAGCAGAACGTTCTGCGTTCAGGACCCGTGAAAAACATCTGGCTCATCTGGAGAACGTTCCGCGAATGACTCAAGCAGTTCCTTCTGTAATTTAGGCTAAACTGTTGGAGAGGTGAACACCTGCTGGAGTGGCTTTCAGCTGCAGACTTCATGGGAAATCGTCTTAAAAATGACCTGAATAATAAAATGTGTTCCTGTAAACGTCACAGGAACCGACTCCTGGTGACGTCAGCTTTACCACCGCCAGGTGGCGCCGTCGCTTCTCCCAGGAAGAGAAGACAACAGAAAGCTGTCAAGTCATTTCATCACTTTTATTTTTTCATTACAACCTCATTTACTTTATTTTACAGAGGTGCATGATGGGAAATAGACAGCGACAGCATGGAAGGCAGTGGCCGGCCACTAACCAAAAACCATCAATCAATCAATCAATCAATCAATGTGACAATAACAAGACATTTAAAATTCAGCAAGACAACATAAGCTGGGTATAAAGGCAGCAAATACAACTGCTGTTGTTGTCATGGTAACAGGGATCCAGACAGGTGTGATTGCCATGGTAACATGGACATGCGAAACCCCCTGGTAGTCTAAGATGTTACCATGGCAACTTGTCAGGAAATGAACAGAACAGATGGGTGGGGGGGATTGTTGACTGAAAATAAAGTTAACAGAGCTTCGACTGAAACCGACTGGAAATATCTTGATGTAACCAGTTAGAACTGGTTTTAACAGGACATACCTGGTTGCAACTGGTTTTACCCTCACCATGACTGTCTTAAATGTCCATAACCAGTTAAAACTGGCTGTAACCAGTTAGTCAAATATAACTAACTGTGAAAAACTATTCTTTACCAGTTCTGACCAGTTCTAACAAGTAAACCAAGGCCTAGCTAGGGATACTTGGCTACTTGTTCAAATGTGTCAGGATTGATTAGACTAGAACAACATGTCAAAAACAATCTGGGCCAGTCAAACCAGTAGCAACCAGTAAGCAGAAATCATCAAAATCTATAGCAATCAAAACCAAAGAATGAATGAAAACCTGTAAGAACCAGTTACAACCGGTATGAACTGGTCAAAACCAGCTAGAATTTTTACTGCTAGAGTAAAACTGGCATGAACTGGTGAAAACCTGCAAGAACCAGTTGGAACCAGTTAAAGTTGTAACACCAGTCAGAACCAGCTACAACCAGTTTGAATCGGTCACAACCTGCAGGAACTAGTTAGAAACATTAAAAAAGAACCAGTTGGAAGCAATTAAAAATGGCAAGAAATAGTGAAAACCTTTGAGAACCAGTCAGGACTGGTTCTCAAAGGTTCCCAATTCCAACCAGTTGCAACTGGTTGGAATTGGCCCAAACCAATTCCACTGCACTAATTGAGTACAGTAAAGAAAACCCTGTAAGAACCAGCTACAAGCAGTTAAAACTGGAGAGAACAAGTAAAAACTTATGAGAACTACTTAAAAATGCTAGCACCAGTGAAAACCAATTAGAACCAGTTCAAATTGGTCAAAACCAGTGAGAACCGGTGGACATCAGTCAAACTAATGAGATTGATTTAGAACCGATAAGATTTGGCCCAAACCAGTGGGATCCATTGAGAACCGGTTAGAACTCTAACAGGAAGTCTTCAGTCACACTGACAGAAACGGAACAAAGCAGATCAACTGAAACAAAGATGCTAACAGGCGCCGAAAGACCTGGTGGCCATTTCCTTCCATCCTCACCGCTCCACATGCTAAACACACGCTAACAACAAATGGTGACTGCCAAACAACCAATCAGAGCGCCATAAATCCAGAACCTAAAGAAGAACCCGTCCTGTTCTGATGTGTTAGCATAGCTTAGCACAGTCACTGGAAGCATAGGGAAGCTGCTAACATCAAAGACCAGGAACGTTCAGTCAGCAGGTGGCGCTGTGACGACCACAAGAACATGGGGAACCTTCTTTGAGGATTCTTCTTGTTCATCATAGCAGCGGCCATGTTTATCTCTACAGGCTGAGGCCTCAAACAACATGTCAAGGGTTCTAATCGCCTCTGAAGAGTCGAAGGACGTAAAAATCTACTCAGCTTTGATGGTTCCAGGAACCGGCCGTTAGAAACCAGAGAAGAGGAGGTTCAGGTGTGTAAACAGAAAGGATTCAGGCTTCAGACATTTAGGATATAGAAGTTAAGGCAAATCATGAACCTGGATGTTTCAAATGTGGTTTTTTTTGCTTCCATTTTCAGAATGTAAACTGGAGCCCGACACACCTGGTGCTCCTGGTCCCTCAGATGATCCACCTGATCCAACAGGTTCCCTCAGCTTCCACTGCAGCGCCCAGCGTCACCAGCACGGCAGATCGCTCCTTAAGCTTTACCAGTCTGAACTTCCTGTGTGACTCTGATTGGAGGAGCAACTAAGAGTTAACCTCTAACCTTTACATAGTCACATGAGCATTAGGTCAAAATAATAAATTATATTTACAAAAGTTTCTCCATTAAGCAGAATGAACACAGCCAGACTGATGGACACAGAGAACCCAAAGCAGGAACCAACTGGGAACCCAATGGGAACCAACTGGGAACCCAGAGAGCATCTCTGGTTCAAAGCTTGAGAACAACAAGAATATTTAGAAGATTTTAAATTTCAAAACACTTTCTGGAAAACAAGTGAGAGAGAGTGAGAGAGAGATGGAACCAGAACCAGTCCGAACAGAGTCGGCTCCATCTAAACGCTGGAAGCATCTTCATCAGTCAGAGACGCCGTTCAGTCTGTGGAGAACTGAACCCGTCACATCATCATCGTTCCTCCATCGGTTTCTTCTTCTGTCAGGAAATGGCCAAAGACTGAAACCTGCCAGCCATAACCGATCTCTGCTGTGATTGGTCAGTGCTCCTGCCAATCAGCCGCTCCAGCAGACTGGAGATGACGTCATGTCTCACATCATCACTCTGATCATTCAAAAGCAAAATGAAACAAAGTTTTTATAAAATCACATCAAAAGTTGAAATTTCCATCATTTCGAAAGATTTTCTCCAACTTATAAAACTCAGTTTTTAAATTAACTTTCATCTCCAACATTAAATATTAAACAGTTCCACGTTTCATTTGTCGTTTTTTTGGAATCATTTCAGAAGGAAGAAACACAAGTAAATCATAGATTTGCTGTAAACAAACAGAAACATCTTCACACAGAGAAAGGAAGCCCTGCTGTACCCAACCTCACCAGCAGGGGGAGAGGATGCTGGGTAATGTAGTTCACCTACACGGATCTGTGGTTCTGGTCGGGTTCTGGTTCCCTGCTGTTTGTGAAGAACCTGGGCGGGATGTTGGACCGGACCTTCAGATTTTTGGATCCTCAGGAATGTGAGACAGAACCTGCTGAGCAGAACTCCGGGCCCGGTTTGTGCTGTTTGGGTTGGTACTGCAGGAAGTTCTGTGAAGGTGTGAAAACTTTCTAGGATGAGACTGGACCGGACCGGTCTCACCGGCCTGACCTTCTGCAGAACTGTTCTCCCAGGATCCGATCCGATCCAGTCTGGATCCGGACCTTCAGCAGAAACTCATACAGAACATGGAGGAAGAGGAGCAGCTTCCTCTGGAGAGGAAGATTCGGGTCGGAACCGGAGACTCCGGAGCGGACTGTTCTGTGTGCTTCATGTTTCCGGTTCTCCGGGTCGGGTTACGGAGAACCGCAGAACTTCACCGGCTCATCTGGGAATGATTCTGATCCTGATGTGTTGCTTTTCTGGATGATGCTGCCCAGAACCAGAACCATCACAAGATGTGGTCCGGATCCGAACCAGAACCGGTACGGATCAGTTCTGGTTCCTGCGGTTCTTCTGGTGGTTTTGATCTGATCTTATTTTCTAGCATCAGATTCATGTTTCTGGGTTGGCGGCTGGTTGATCCAGATTATATTCCTGCTGGTTTGTGTTCAGGTTGTTCTGAAAGGTTCTAGATTTGTTCTAGTTCTGATCTTCTTTATTAATTCCAGATTATTTGTGGATTTATTTAGGATGAAATGTAAATGATCTGGGGATTTCTCCTGTTTGTTTCAGTTTGTTGCAGATTAGTGGTTTGGTTCTGTGTAAATTACAGATTATTTCTATGTTTGTTCTAGTTGACCTGGTCTGTTTGGATCTTAGTTCTAGATTAACTCTGGTTTGGTTCTGGTTGTGATTTTCTTCGGTCCGACCAGGACAGGTTTTCCAGATTCAGCTCGTCTTCGTCTTCACTCCAGTGAAATCAGGTGTTCTCTTCTTCCGCCTCGTCGTCAAGCTCCTCCCCTTCCTCCTCCACGCTCTCCACGATTGGCAGATGGATGAGAGGCTCCTCCCCCCTGCCGGCCCGGGACAGGACGTCCATCCACCTGCGCTGTAGCTCCTCCCCCTCGGCGCTGAAGTAGAGAGTCAGGTGACTCTGGGAGATCTTGAAGGCGTGGCGTCGCTCCAGGCGGTCACATGACTCGGGCGGCGAGACCTCGAAGCCAATCAGAGGGACGCTGCGCTGCGCCTTCACATCCTGCGGAGAACAACCATACGCTTCATTATGCTGACTCTTTCTGAGGGGCATTGTGGGTATTTACCATCCACTTAGAAACAACGTATGTCTGTTTCCTGACTGGCTGGATTAAAGACGTCCAACCCTGTGCTGACTGTAGTACCAGCAGCCTCCTGTAGGGACCCGGATGGCGGCGGCTCACCTGCGGAGCGCCGTAGACGTAGAGCACCAGCGGCTCGTTCTCCGGGATGACGAACCACGCCTTCTGCCAGCCCCGCCCTGCGCCCTTCTCCATGTGGTGAAGAAAACTACAAATCACACTGTTCTCTGCGGCCAGCGAGGCCTGTTTCTATGGTAACAGAGGGGACAGTCAGGCCGAGCACGCGTTGGACTGTGCTGATGTCACAGTGATGTCACGCGTACCTCCAGGATGGAGCGCCTCCTCTGGCTGCTGCTGCTCATCGCCCCCGGCGACGGCGACGCCCCCACCAGCGTCACGTAGCAATCCACGCAGACGCGGTTGGTCCGGTTGTTGTCGTACGACAAGCGAGCGCGAAACTCCGAGCATTTGCCACAAACCACCTGGAAGAAGGAGGACAGACGGTGAGAGGCGGCTGCCGGGCGGCTGCCGGGCGGCTGCCGGGCGGCTGCCAGGCGGCTGCCAGGCGGCGGCTGCCAGGGACGTACGTGTCCGCAGGCTTTGCAGTGGTGGCGTCTCTTGGTGATGGAGTTGAACGGCTCCTGGCACTTCATGCACAGAGTCACTTCCTTCTCCCGGATCGGAGTCGGCGCTCGTTTTCCCAACTCCACGCAACTCTGAGGCAAATCAAAACGAGTCGTTAGCGTTTCGACGCCCCGCAGTACCACAGCGGAGCACCAGGGGCGCTGTTACCGGGGAGTGTGGCGGCGTGGGCTCGTCGTCTCGCAGAGAACAGGTGAGGTGTCTGAAGCTCTCCATGGTCTGCTCATGGCGCTGGATGGTGGCCTGGATGGCCTGCACGAAACATCCAAGAATATCTCAATAACGTTATAAAAGTTTACTTAAAAATGTAAAACTTTATGATAATAAAGTAAAACAGTTTTTTTTTTACCTTATTTATTTTAAATTCATAAATTATTTTTGTAACATTGAAAAAGTTCAATTAAAAATGCTTATTTTTAATAGCACTGTCAAATGTTATTCTCGTAACATTGCAAAAGTTTATTTCAGTAACGTTAAATAAAATGTAAATAAAACTTTATTTTCATAACATTTCCAGGTTAATTTTTAGGACATGAAAGTTTTTCACAATCTTGTAAAAATTTTATTTTCGCAGCGTTGTAAAAGTTGAATTAAATATGCGAAAATATTTGTTTTATAGTGTTGTACAATGTTATTTTGTTAAAGTTTTCCTGATTGGTTTAATGGTGGCCTAGCCAAAACATGGACGATTACAGGACTTCGTTCATGTTCTGTGTCTTCCAGTTTTGTTTTTATGACTTTCTCCAACTTTGCTTAATATGCAGAACTGAAGCCGAGCTGCTAACAGCCGCTCAGTGGCCGACTGACCGTTTGGGTCCGTTTGGGTCCGTTTGAGGATTTGTTTCTCTCTGTTCTAACATTTTATTACCAGGAAGCAAAAATCCAGAAACTTTGTTCTGTTCCTGAAAGCTTTAGATTTCAGAACCGGCTGATGTTTGTAACTGGACCGGCCACAACCAACAGAACCTTAGCTGTTCAGGAAGAGTGGGAACACACCTGGATCCAGTCCTTCTTCTCTTCCTCCGTTCTGCAGAAACACAAACAAACAACGAGCCTCAGAGGAACCGCTGCGGTTCGGAACCGCAGTGGTTCTGAAGCGGTTCTACCTCCCAGGTCTGGGCAGATCCACCTACCTGGCCTGCAGCTCCAGAGATCTCTGTTTTCCAGACACTAGGAAGGTTCTGCTGGGAACAGTGACGCTGCTGGTCTCCTTCAGCTGTGGACACAAACACTCTGTTAGTACAACCAGAACCAGAACCAGGGAGGTTCGGGGGCCATTAGTGTCCCACCTCCATGCCGTCCACGTCAATGCGAGCGCGGACGCTGTACTTCTGACCAATTAGGCGCAGCTTGGGGACACAGTACAGCAGCCGGTCGTTGAACTGAGGAGAAACAAGGGAGATGTTAGAACCTCGGCGCCGGACCGGCTGGGGGTCCAACAGGACCAGGCCATACCAGGATCAGGTATCGGTCCTGGGTGGTTCCGTTCTTATTGGACAGCTTGAGGATGTGTCCCTCCTTGATGAGCTCATTGGTTGGGTTGACGATGTCTTCCTCTCCACCCAGAAGCTCATAAACCTTCAGCAGCTTCCTCATTCGCTCCTGAAAGACAGACAAGAACCAGAGAACCACTGGGTCCCTCTGGGCTCACCAGAACCCTACAGAACCAACTGAACGTGAGACACCAGAACCCTGAATAAACAGTTTATCAGGACCAGAAGCTGCACAGAGAACAGTTTCCTGTCTGGCTGTAGAAGGACTTTGTTTCCCATCAGCCTCGGCGGCTGTCAGCTCCCAGGTTTTCTCATCGCCTCTATCTCACCTCAGAGCTAAACGCAGCCCGAACATCACGGCGCCACCTGCAGTCAGGACCAAACGTCCTCCAGGCCTCGCTGCCCGAGCTTCTGGGAGATCCAGAAAGCTTTTCATCCTGATCATCAGCGCTAAAATTCATCCTGGAAAAACAAACTTCATTTGAATAAAGATTTTATCTGCAACTTTCCTAAAGAAACCAGAATCCTTATCTGAGTCAAACCAACCAAACCCTCTGAGCAATCAGTTCCCCTCCTCTCCTATAGGGGAGAAAGACCAGGAGCCATTTCTCCTGCTAGTTCTAGGCTAGCACGTTAGCTTTGGTTGTATTTACCCAGAATGCCCTGCGCTGTAGTCCACTTCCTGCTGTCACAGCGGTCTCCAGTCCGCTTGGCGTTCACATGCATTCAGACCAAACCAGAGTTCACTTTAACCGAACCCAGACCGAGGATTGAGGACCAGAGGTCAGAGGTCGCTTAGCATTCACACCTCACCAACAGAACCGGACTTCTAGACAAACTGACTGGGTTGGTGGGAACAGACCCTTAAAGCCTGGGATCACCAAACCCGGTTCTGTTCTAGCTCTCCATGAGACATGAACACATTTCAGGAAAACTTCATCCGCTTGTTGTTCCTCAGAGGCCAACATCTTGCTGGACTCTGCTCCCGACATGGGATATGATGGCTGGGTTGAGGAAGTCCCCAAGGTCCTTCTTCCTCCACAACAGTCCAGAACCAGTCCAGGTCTGCAGTCTCCACACACCAACCAGCCTGGGACGGCTCTCCAGCCAAAAGCCTTTTCATCCCTGAGTCTAACTTCAGGAGCCACAGTAGGCTGAGTACCTATGATCCCCTAATACCCGCCGACTGATTCAGGAGCCCTAACGGGGTCCGTCTCCACCAGAAGGGTCTCTGGTTGCACAGTTCCCAGAACCTGCATGAATCTGAACATGTCCTGTTCTGATTCCAGGCTCCAGGTTCATTCCCAGTTCTCAGTCTGACAGGACGTTCTGATTCTGTCCCATCTGGTCTTACCATCTTCCTAATGGCGGCATTGGAGTGTTCTGCGGCCGTGGCGATCAGCTCCAGAGACTCTGCAGAGACACAGACAAACACATGAGATGTTCAAGGACATTCGGTATCGGTATGTTTGGCTTCCTGCTGTGGTTCCATTGGGTGTTTGGTGTCGTACTCTGGGCGTCCCGGTGGTCGGGGGCGTCCTCCGGGAGGCGGTTCAGGTAATCCTTGAGCAGCAGCTCGTAGCGGGGTATCCTCTGCACCGGCTCCAGCATGTGGTGCTGCAGCGTCAGGTTCCCGCAGCGCTCCTCCCTCTGCCAGACACAACGACCGGCATGAGGCAGGACCGGGACCGGGATCAGGACCGGGACCGGGACCAGGACCCGGACCAGGACCAGGACCGGGACCGGTACCGGGACCAGGACCGGGACCAAGACCGGGACTGGGACCAGGACCGGGACCGGGACCAGGACCAGGACCGGGACCGGGATCAGGACCGGGACCAGGACCAGGACGGGGACCGGGACCGGAACCAGGACCGGGATCAGGACCGGGACCGGGACCGGGACCAGGACCCGGACCGGGATCGGGACCAAGACCGGGACTGGGACCAGGACCGGGACCGGGACCAGGACCAGGACCAGGACCGGGACCAGGACCTGGACCGGGATCAGGACCGGGACCAGGACCGGAACCAGGACCGGGACAGGGACCGGGACCAGGACCGGGACCGGGACCGGGACCGGGACCGGGACCGGGACCAGGACCGGAACCAGGACCGGAACCAGGACCGGGACAGGGACCGGGACCAGGACCGGGACCGGGACCAAGACCGGGACTGGGACCAGGACCGGGACCGGGACCAGGACCAGGACCAGGACCGGGACCAGGACCTGGA
>CAEGAE010101144.1:0-26654 GCA_903067095.1 Girardinus metallicus | reverse complement strand
AAGCTCCAAACTCACCTGGGTTTTCTAAGAAACACGTCATTTATGGGACATAAAAGCTGCCAAATGTAAAAATGATCCTTTTCTTACAGCCAAACCGTCTTTCCAGGAGGAACTCTGCTGCTCTGCTGCATTCATGGACAAACAAGCAGAACCAGAACCGGATCCCATGAAGAACCATGAGAAACTGCTGGGGAACCCGAATGGGTTGTTGTTTAGTTTGTTTTTTGTTTTGTCTGTTTGGTTTGTTTAGTTTAGTTAGTTTAGTTTAGTTAGTTAGGTTTGTTTAGTTTAGTTTAGTTTAGTTTAGTTTAGTTTAGTTTAGTTTAGTTTAGTTTGGTTTGGTTTGTTTAGTTTAGTTTAGTTAGTTTGGTTTGTTTAGTTTAGTTAGTTTAGTTTAGTTAGTTTAGTTTAGTTGGTTTAATTAGTTTAGTTTAATTTGTCAAGTTAGTTTAATTTAATTTGTTTAGTTAGTTTAGTTTAGTTAGTTTAGTTTGTTTTGTCGTCTCTTCTGTATATGTGGAATCAACCTTTTTCAGGTTTTTCAGGTTTGTGCACACCTGATGCCGGTAGCATGTTTGTTGTATATGATGATGATAAAAAAGGTTCTGCTGCGGTTCTGATGGACCCGATCAGGCTAAATAAACTGGGAGATTATTTCACATATAACAATATTTTTCTGTTATCAGTGAAATAATTTCCAGTTTCATTAATATTCAAGTTATTGACAGAAATGTGGCTGCTGAAAAGTTACTAAACATTTGCAGCAGAACCAGAACCAGAACCTGGACCTGGACCTGGACCCCAGCGCCATCAGAGGAACCTCACACAGATCGCCGTGTGCCTGAGGCTCTGGACCGGTCCTGGTTCCGACCTGGTTCTGGCCCGGTTCCACTCACCGTGTCCGTTCCAGACCTCGGCCAGGTGGCACTCGGACTCGCCCGCCTCCTTGCAGAACTCCACCACGTCGGTCACTCTGGTTGCCGTAGTAACAGGGACCTCAGTTAGCATCTGCTGGGTGTCGTTGAGGTAAACCGTCAGGATCAGCTGTAACCATGGAAACACAAGGCCAGGTCTGATTGGCTGATCAGTAACAGATAATAAAAATCATCTTCAGAGACCAGGAACCAATCAGGATCCAACCTGCTGTCCGGTCCAGAAGTATTCGTACTTTAAAATCATTCTTTACATTTTAATTGTCTAAAATATTTTATTTCCATTTGTTTAACTTGATAACTTAATAAAACCAATAAATTAACTTGGATAAACTTAATTTGATAACTTCTGACCAATTAGCAAGACATTTAAGTTGGATCAGCTGTTCTCTTTTTTCAGTGCATCATGCGCCAACAGGAACCAATAATAATAATAATTCCTTGTTTCCCGATCACAGATCCATAAACATTTAACCTTCAGTCCCAGTTATTAACCTCACCAAACCAGGACCTCCTGTTTTCTGCCGTTAAATGTTTCGTGTCGCTCTGAGAGGGAAGAGCAACAAACGAGGCCAAAGGCAGGAGAGGAAATAAAGTGTTCAGGTTGGAGCAGCTGCCTGGTTTTCTTTGCTACGTTCACAAGAAACCTACCAAAATAAAAGCGCACATGTCACCAGTAGTTAGCATAAAAGCTAACATCAGCCACTTCCTCTCTCTGCCATTAGACAGGAAACAGGAAGTCAAGCCGCTCTCTTACAGTAAACGTAGACTTTCCCTCTTGGCCGCCCCCCAACGTCCCTGCCAACCGGAGGCTGCCGTCGCCATAGCAACCACTGACTCAGCATTAAATCCAAACCCAACCAGCGCTGAGTCAGCAGCTGCAAGCAGGAAGTTCTGGTCTAAATGTGAAGGAGCTGGACAGACGTGAACCATCAGAGACGTGGAGACAGGAGCGACTCTGTGACGTCACCGTGATGATGTCACAGCAGATCAGCGCTGCACGGATAAATTCAAGATAGTCTGGGAAGAGACAGAGGACAGCAGAGAGACAGGGGACAGCAGAGAGACAGCAGAGAGACAGAGGACAGCAGAGAGACAGGGGACAGCAGAGAGACAGGGGACAGCAGAGAGACAGGGGACAGCAGAGACAGGGGACAGCAGAGAGACAGGGGACAGCAGAGACAGGGGACAGCAGAGACAGAGGACAGCAGAGAGACAGCAGAGAGACGGGACATCAGAGAGACAGGGGACAGCAGAGACAGCAGAGAGACAGAGGACAGCAGAGACAGGGGACAGCAGAGAGACAGGGGACAGCAGAGAGACAGGGGACAGCAGAGAGACAGGGGACAGCAGAGAGACGGGGACAGCAGAGAGACAGAGGACAGCAGAGACAGGGGACAGCAGAGAGACGGGACATCAGAGAGACAGAGGACAGCAGAGACAGGGGACAGCAGAGAGACGGGACATCAGAGAGACAGAGGACAGCAGAGAGACAGGGGACAGCAGAGAGACAGGGGACAGCAGAGACAGGGGACAGCAGAGAGACAGAGGACAGCAGAGAGACAGGGGACAGCAGAGACAGGGGACAGCAGAGAGACAGGGGACAGCAGAGAGACAGGGGACAGCAGAGAGACAGGGGACAGCAGAGAGACAGGGGACAGCAGAGACAGGGGACAGCAGAGAGACAGAGGACAGCAGAGAGACAGGGGACAGCAGAGACAGGGGACAGCAGAGAGACAGGGGACAGCAGAGAGACAGAGGACAGCAGAGAGACAGAGGACAGCAGAGAGACGGGACAGCAGAGACAGAGGACAGCAGAGAGACGGGACATCAGAGAGACAGAGAGACAGCAGAGAGACAGGGGACAGCAGAGACAGGGGACAGCAGAGAGACAGAGGACAGCAGAGAGACAGAGGACAGCAGAGACAGAGGACAGCAGAGATCGTCCCCTGAGGAAACTCCTGCAAGGCTCTGGGTTTATTCCCAGTCAGGAAGCAGCTCTAACTGGGAGGACTGGTGGAGCTGCTAGGAAAACGTTTCAACTTTTAATAAGAAGATTTAAGAAAACGATCCTAAAAAATGACAGTGAAGATGGAAGGAATGCTCCTTTAATCATGAAACAATATTATCATTTGAACGAAGCCGCCCCCAGGCTGAGACGCCCTGGGCGGTGTGCCAGACTGGGTCCAGAACCCGGACACCTGCTGGTACCAGACGGCCGGGGCCCCTGGGCGGCCACAGTACTCACTTTACAGATGCAGAGACTCTGGTTCTGGTCCAGTAGCGGCGGATCTACCCGGCCGTTACTTACCGTTAGTTTCCGTTAGTTTCCGTTAGTTTCCGTCAGGGTCGGTCGGAACCGAAGGGGAAATTTACCGGTAACATTTCTGCCGCTGCGGTGGGAATCTGTTCCTCCTCTCTGTTTCGACTCCTTTTACCGCGTCCAGTTTGGGTCCCGAACCGAACCAGATACCCGAACCTCGGCCGAACTTTCTCAGGCAGCCCGAACCCTCCCTCCCTTCCTTCCTTCCGGAGCCGCTCCCTCTCGGTCTGCCTGACCGCCGCTCCAGCTTTCACTGACCGGAGGAAGGACCCAGTACGGTGTTCCGAACCCGCAGCAGCCTCAGGACCTTCTGGGCCTAAACGGGTCAGGGTTCCGAACACGCTTCTTCTTCTTCTTCCTCCCCAAGAGGAAGGCTGCAGAAACCCACAAAAAGTATCGATCGCGGATCGATGCTGCTGATCAGCGCGCCCTCTGCCGGCAGAGCCAGCAGCTGCAGCTGAAATGTTTATTACTCCGTTTTGACTGATTTTGACATAAAAGGCAGGCGGCTTTCAGCGCGAGGTTCTAATACCTGATGTTCCGGTCCGGGCGGTTCTGCTCATTACACTGAAACCATGGAGAAGTTAGCGCTGTTAGCTGAGAGGCGTCCCTCTCAGCTAACAGCGTTTCTTTTCCATCGTCAGGGAACCAGTGTCCACAGTAAACTAAACTGGGTTCCCCCCCACAGAGAAGCTGCTTCAGCCTCAGTTACAAAACCCGGGAAACTGCAAACAGCAAAACAAGGCCTGGATTCTCAGACCTCATATTAACAGCTTACTTCACCTTATGACTGCACTCAACTGGTTTTTCTATTTTTACAGAAAAAAATAGAAATGATCATCATGATCACCCCTCAGCATGATGCTGCTGGTTCTGACCCATCAGAACCGTTCTGGGCCTGGTTCTGGGATGCTGGATGAGGTCACCTGGTTATAATCCTCAGTGTCGCCCTCTGGTGTTCGCTGGAGCCCAGCGCAGCGACAACCAGCACTCAGGGGGATATACCTAGCAAGCTAACAATTTAGCTTCAAACTAAATGCTACCTACGTCATAACACTCGATTAAAATTTCGCTTGCAGCTCAGTCTGGCTTTCTTCCCATTGACTGGGATTATCTCCGGTAGGGGTTTTTTTGGTGAACGATGACGTCAATTTTCTGCGTTGTTCTAGAATTGAAGGCTGCCTGTAGTTTCATCCATGTTGGGAGAGGAAGTGAACGAACAGTTCAGTTCGTGTTGACCACGCCTCCAAATACTGAATTAGCATCAACAGCTGCCTCATTCATGTTGAAATGTTGGAACTTTTTAAAGAATCCGCTTTAATTATTTAACAAACTGTTACAATCCTACTTTTATGTTTCTAACATTATGCTAAGTGTAACTGTAATAAACGTTTTTGTTTTATATGTTGACTCCAGGAAGAGTAGTGATGAATAACAGGAATCCAAATAAACAAACCTAGCTAGCTAGCTAAATATTTAGCTTGAACCTGAAACCCAGTAAGATCTGGTTCTGGTTCTGGTCCAGTAACTCTGCCACAGTCCAGATGTAGGTCATCAGTCACTGGCTGCCGTGTGTCCACGGTGCCTTCACCCTAACCACCGTCAGAGGATGACCTTTGACCCTCTCCTAGTTTCACTCACTGGAGGTTCTGCAGCAGGAGCGACCCCTGGAGGAAATCTTGAACCATGACCTCTGACCTTAGCTGAGGCCTGAAGACGTTCTGGTTCTTCTGGACCTGCTGGATCGGTTCTGCATCCTAACTGTTCCTCGTCTGATCCAGAACCCGACGGGATC
The DNA here is from genome assembly GCA_903067095.1 of Girardinus metallicus. NCBI lineage: Eukaryota > Metazoa > Chordata > Actinopteri > Cyprinodontiformes > Poeciliidae > Girardinus > Girardinus metallicus. Next base: position 21,604 of record CAEGAE010101144.1, on the reverse strand, counting down.
AGAAGAACCTGCTGTGTTTCTGCCTCCTTCCTGCGGCTGGCCGGGTTCTACGGGCCTTCGGGTTGGGTCCAACATGGCTGCCGTTTCTGGATCGTTAACCATATTTTAGTCACAAACTGAATCCTAAATATTTACTTTGTTACTGTATCTTGAAGGTCAATATTAAATTCTTTCACAGGAAGTTGGACTTTCCATGGAAAAAGTGTCAATCGCCATAGCAACCAGTGCAGTGTCAGCTGATTGGCTGTGGTGACCTGTGGGCGGGTTCTGAACGGATCACTAGAAAAGTTTCAGCATAAACAACTTTATTCAACATTTCTGGGTTTTTCTGGATCTGAACCAGAGAAATGAGGAGGGGTCAAAGGTCAAACTGAGCAGCAGGGGGGCTGTAGGAGCAGACAGAGGCTGGCGGAGACCTGTGAGAACAAACGGATCAGAACCAGCAGAACAGGGTCTGTACTGCATGAGGAATGAATCGAAACTGGTTTCCAGGAAGAGGGTTCTGCTGACCCGGTTCCCCCGGCCCGGTTCCGTTGGGCCTACTGCAGGCAGCAGCTCTGGCCGTTGGCGTCCTTGGAGCGCAGGCAGAGTTTGGGTCGGTAGTTCTCCAGGAAGTGCAGCTGCTTGGCGTTCAGCGCGCCGCGCCGCTTCCTGTTGCACACACAGAAGAAGATCCGGTCAGAACCGGACCAGCAGAAGAACCGGCACCAACAGCAGAACCCTTACTGTCTGATGAGGTGGACCGCGTCTTCGTACTCCATCCCACACTCGATCAGCGCCAGAGCCACCAGAACCGGAGCGCTGGGGAGACACAGCCGGGTCAGTTCAGAACCTTTAACAGAACCTTTAAGAGAACCTCCATCGGGTCTCTGGCCTGCAGCAGGACTCGGCCTGGTTCTGGTTCATTCACAGCGCTGGCGTTAGCTGACCCGTCTCTCTGAACGCGTGTGTCAGTGCAGCTGTAGCAGTCAGTGTTTCAGCGTTCCTTCTCTGCCTGCAGCTTTAATGTTTTACTTTTTAACGTTTCCTTTTCTTCAACATTCACTTTTCAGTTTGATTTTGTTCAGCATTAATTTTCATTTTAAGGTTTGATTTTTTTCACAACTACTGATCATCTCAACACCAGATCTGACGGTATGAGCGGGTGGTTTCCATGGTGACGGTGTGTTTCCATGCTTTACTGACCGGCCCAGTCCGGCCACGCAGTGCACCGCCACGCAGCCGCCCGGCTCCTCCCTGAACTTCGCCTGCAGCAGGTTCAGCCAATCGTCGACCACTTGCTCCGGGGGGGCGGAGCCGTCATCGAACGGCCAATCCTGCGGAGACAAGCGGTTCAGGAGGAGGAAGGCCGACCCGGTTCGGCGCGACGGGAGGATCCGTCGGGTCTCACCAGAACCTGGATGCCCTCCTGGCCCAGCGGCGCCCGGTCATACGTGGCAGAGCAGACCCGCACCAGGGTGGTGACGCCGTACGCCTTCAGCTCCTGCAGGAGGACAGAGCGGGTCAGAACCAGAACCAGAACCAGGAACAGAACAGGTCGAGTCCGTACCTCGATGAACTTCCCCAGCTGAGCGTCGGTGGGGTTGTGCGTGATGAGGAAACGCAGACAGTCGTAGGAGATCTCCACTGGCGCCGGGCGGTTCATCTTTACCGTCTGGACCGACTAGCTGCTAGCAGCGGATCAAAACCAGCAACCGGATCAGAACCAGAGGGACGGACAGCGGTTGGCAACAGAGACTGGCCGTTGGATCGGCCTCTTCCTCTAGAGAGAAGGAGCAGCGAGGATTGGCTGGCACCAGAAGCTCCGCCTCCAGAACACGGCACAGGCTGACGATTGGCTCGTCTTCATATGTCTTGGACAGGACGGCGGGTCGGACCTGAACACGCCTCTCTCATTAGTAATCACCCAGGATGCATTGCAGCTGCAGCGCCGAGTCACTGACCTGGAGACGTCGTCCTCTTCACTCGTCCACGATGAGCAGCAGGTGCTGAGCTTGGCAGAACGCTCCTCCCAGCCTCGCAAACGCCATGCAGGTGCAGCCTGCGGCACAGCATGACGCCGCTGCTGCTAGCTGCTGCTACCGGCAGCAGCTAGCAGCAGCGGCTACAAACACTCACCGTGATGCCAGCTGAGGAGGTCAGAGGTCATTGAGCGGACACAGCAGAACGTGACGGCTCTCGGATGTAAACACACCATTGATGATGCTGCTGCGGTTCTGGGTTCTGGCTGACTCGACCCGCAGGCCCAATGCTGACCTGCCGCACAGAACAGGAGCGGTTAGGGGAGAGCGACCCAAACCCAGGGAGGGTTCTGTAGAACCCGGTTCCTCTGAGCCATTCCTCAACATGGGGAAGACAGGAAAACACGGCCGCTTGCTGAACGGGCCTGGAATCTGGTACCAGCAGCGGTACCAGTTGCTACTGGTTCAGGTCACTATGACTGGTGCAGGTCTGAAGTATTCCCAGTAAAGAAAAGCAGAGTGAGGTTCTGATGGGTGGCAGCATGGTGGAGCAGCTCCGCTATGCTGGTTCTGATGACGTTTTCTGTCGGGTTTGGATTAAAATAAACCATTTAAATTAGAGCAGCGGGATGCTAAGCTGTTAGCATGTGATGACTTCAGTCAGAGGACTCTTCAGGGCCGTTGCATGACTGACTGCTACTGGAGATCCTTCCTAGCTACAGCATCAACATCCACAACAGCTCTTGGATAGTCTGACTTCCTAAAAACATCATTTTTAAATTGAATTATTTTTAATTTCTGTATTCAAACTACAAATGCTCCCTCTCTCAGTGCTCATGACTTATGGATCATATGTTTCCATTTTCTGCCAGAAATTATTTTAACATTTTACTTTCATTTTGACCTGCTGGAAATTTACATCCTTTAATTCACTGGGATCTGAAATGAACCAAACTTCGTAATATTCTGCTTAAAAACATTTTCATTTGTCCGAAATAATTTGAATATGTTTCTGCCTCGCGACACAAATGTGATTTTTTGTCGCGTGGAGTCAAAACGGGAAAAATCCCAGCAGAGGGATGACGATGTTAACTGGACTCAAGTCAAATTCCCAGTAAAAACAAGGAGACGCGTGAAGAGCCGAGCGGAGAAACGGATCATTTTGAGGACGAACATTAACATTAAAGTAGGTCAGAGCCACAAAGGTCGGTGAGGTCTGTTTATCAAGCCCGACTCTGGTTCTGGTGGTGTCAGAGAAGGCTGGTACCGGTAAAATAACCCAGCGGCGGTCCTCCCTCCCCGGGCCGCCGGGCAGCTCCTCCATGTTCCCAGCCTGGAGCTCCGGGCGGGATCCGGTGACCTTGTTACCGCGGGCACCGGAGGACACGCAACACCTGCCGGCGCTGCGACACACCGAAAACACGTCAAACCCACGGGGATACTCACACACGGCGGAGGATCCACGGAGAAAAGAGCCACGCTACTGACACGGACTCCTCTGCGAGGGAGACATGTTGGACAGGGACATCAGAGAGGCAGCAAAACGACTTCCGCTTACTTAGTTTCCAAAATAAAAGTCGTCCGGTTTTCCCCAGTTTACGGACTCCTACGTCAACCAGGCCGCCATGTGGGAGGATCGACTTGTGGGCGCCACCACGTGGTTACAGCTGAGAAAAGAGTCTCAGCAGGGAAAATGCCTGAATCATCCATAACTTTGCCATAAAAACGTTGTTTTTTGGGGGGTTTTAGTAACAAAATCTAGCAGTTTTTACTCATGAACCAGCATGTATTCATCTTTCCATTTCAACTCTGTTCTGTTTATTTACAAATGTTGCTTCAAGGCACTTTTCCAAATAAAAGATATATTCCATATTCCACGTCATTTAATAAATATATATTAGTTCCATCTAATTATCCAGACAGATTTGGAGTGAAGTACATACATTCTCCCTGGATTTTACTGTAATCATTTAGTTGTGACATCCAGATGACAGCGTTACATTTGTTTTTAAAAAAGATGTCAAATCTTCCTCTGTTGATCTCAGCTGAAGTTAGGTGATCGAACCCATCTCCTGTATTCTTCTTACTCTTCCACATACTAATTATGAAGAATTATAACAATGTAATTACAATGTTAAAACACATTGTGATAATGTAATAATGTAGTGCATGTCCTCCAGTTTTCTAGCGTTCTGAATTAAACCCGGGAGTCGACTTCCTGGTAAGCAGCTTCTTCCTCACAGGCTTCATTGTTTAATGAGGAAGTAACAATGTGAACATCAGCGCAGCCTGATGAATGTCTGCTATGGTGAACATTTCTCCCAGCTTTGGAATCCTCAGTTAAATAAACTCAAAGCTTATTAAAATGGTCAGACAGCGCAGGGTTATGGTGAAGCCTGGAGGGAAGCCATAAGGTAGCATTGCAGGCTACATTTAGTGTCAACATGGACGTTAAAGTCCCCCACTAAAACGATCGCAACAGTTTTTAACACTAAAACAGAAAAGAAATCAGATCTACAGCAAAACAAACAAGTAGTTTTAGTTCAACCAGGATGAGGAAAGTAAGCGCTAAATATTCAAAAGAATTGAACCTAAATGATATTTTATTGATTCTGTTGAGATAAACGTCCAGAAAGTATTCGAGTGCTTCACTTTCTCCACATGCTGAAATGCTCCAGCTTTTCCAAACATCATATAATAAATATATAATAAGTTCCATCTAATTATCCAGACAGATTCAGAGTGAACTATAGACATTCTCCCTGGATTTTCCTGTATGATAATGTGGAAGAGGGTTTTGAACTTTATGCAAATGTATTAAAAGCAGCAAACCAAGAAATCACATTTCCATAAGTTTTCACACCCTTTGCCATGAAGCTCAGAGCCGTTTCCTCTGGTTATGTGAGAACTTTGAGTCTGGATGGACTGCAGAGGTTCTGGTTCAGTGAGGTTCTGGTTCTGTGAACATCTGGTCTCTGTCATCAGGCCCCGTAGGGTGTGGCCCCTCTGCTCCCCCCTAAAAGAGGCGCTGGCCCTTTAAGAGGCAGGACGGCTGCTCTGCTCCAGCTCCGTCTGAAGTTTTCAGAGTTGCTCAGAGTTGCTCAGAGTTGCTCAGAGTTGCTCAGAGTTGCTCAGAGTTGCTCAGAGTTGCTCAGAGTTGCTCAGACGGTGGTTGCTGGAGGCGGGGAGTCTCAGGTCGGGACTTGCTCAGCCTTTGTGATGATGTGAGGCTGATGACGTCGCTGCTGCTCCGTCTGGTTTCCACAGGGCAGACAGATGATCCAGAGTTTCCTCTGCTCCACACGCTGGCTGTTTGAGACGTCTGGTACCAGGTAAGGTTCTGCTGATTTGGGTTTTATCTGTTTTAACGGGTTTGGGTCAGAACCACACAGGAACCTGAAATCCAGGAGAGTTTCACAGGAAGTTTCCCATCCTGATCAGCCGGGTCACCGGCTCCAGGACCAGGCCCGGTTCTGGTCGTGACTTATAGACATCCACAAGCTGATCATGGGTTCCTTCAGAACCATGTGGATGTGAGCGGAACCTCGGGTTCAGACCCGCTGAGCCTCTGGGTTCTGGCCTGTTGGTCACAGATAGTTTATCAAAGCGGGTCGGGCCGGTTCCTCCCCTTCAGTGAGATGAAGCAGCAGCCAGAACCAGAAGTTCTGTTGGACCTCCACTCGGTACTCCATCAGGTCCAAACAGAACCACAGTTCATGTCTCATCCAAATGTTCCATCCAAAATAAAACGTATTTTTCCGTTTTAACCTGAAGCTTTTATTTACGCCTTAATCGATTCCATGCAGTTCAGCAAAATGATAGCAAGAAAAATAAACAAATATTGAATAATAATAACATTTACTTCCAGACAGAAAGTCTGGAAATAAAACTAAAAGCTTAAAATAACAAAATTATAAGTTTAAATTTGCCTTTTTTATGTTGACGCTTTTTAGGCTGACATTTCTTTTTCTGCTTAAAGTTAAATTTTGTGTATAATCTGATTTTATCTGCCTCTGACTGTGTAAATAAGAGTTTATTGTTTTTTTTGTTCATTTTTAAATCCGGCAGCTTCAACAGAGACGATCTCTACTCCGACAGGTTCTTCTCTCATCATTTTCAGCTGTTGTTCATTCTGCCTATGGGCTCAGCGCTGCCCCCTAGCTGTGACGCACGGTACCGTCTGCCTCCTGCGCATTTATGGCCGAAGGACTAAATATGCTACACACATTCATTAAACACGTTAGATTCACTGCATCGTTTCAGCTAGCTTCACTGCATCATATTGCTTTAGCTAGTTTCACTGCATCGTTTCAGCTAGCTTCACGGCATCATATTGCTTTAGCTAGTTTCACTGCATCGTTTCAGCTAGCTTCACTGCATCATATTGCTTTAGCTAGTTTCACTGCATCGTTTCAGCTAGCTTCACGGCATCATATTGCTTTAGCTAGTTTCACTGCATCGTTTCAGCTAGCTTCACGGCTGAATCTATGCAGCAGTTTCAGCAGTGAAGCTTCACTGTATTGTCACATTTAGCTCACAGAAAAAGCGCCAAGCCCCCAAATAAACAAAAGTAAACTGACCAACAACATCCAGGTTTAGGGCGGACATGTTCCCACCCACAGACTCTCACAGATGTGCGCTGTGCTGTGTATACAATGTTTTGTTACAAAACACCATTTTATCCACAATTTTGTTAATAGTAAAGGGGGTTAGATAATGAAAAATCCAATGACTGTACTTTTTTCCTTTTGATTGAATGAAAATATCAAGGTACGTACAGCTGGAAACAACCAGCTCTCTGTCCTCCACTTTGCTTCTTCCAGACGGTTTACCGGAAATAACTGGAAACTTACCTGCGCGTAAACAACCGCCCTGCGCTGAGCTAAACGAGGCGGCTTTTAATGTTAATGTAGCCGCCAACACAGACCGCCTGCTTCGTTCACTCTGTGAAACAGCGCCCCCCAGAGGCAAAGCGCTGCACTGCCTCATTTTAACAGAAAATACGTAAACTCGGCCATTTTGACCATAGAAATGTTGGTATTACCAATAAACAAACACATTCATAGAAATTGATTTTCCATTCAATGCAGTTTATTTCTATAGCACCAATTCACAACACATCGTACTGATGCTCTTTCCAAAAGGAATGGTTTCACTTCTAGTGTCCAGTCTTTCCAGTTGATCCCAGCTATCAGTCAGCATCAAGTTCAGTTCATTCAAATTAGCTGGACAGGTTTCTGGGGAAACCCAGCAGACTGCACTTTGCAGCAGTCCCTCAGGTCGAGCATGAATGTGGCGACAGCGGAGAGAAACAACTCCCCTTAACAAGAAGAAACCTGTTAAAGGATTCTCCCAGAACCAGAACCAGGACCGGGCTCAGTCTGAGCGGCCAGCTGCCGTCTGGAGGTCAGAGAATACAGAAACATTTCTAAGTTCCTTTAGAACAACACCATGATCCGGGTCAGAACCTAGTGATCAAACATCAGAGCTCATCTGGTCTTTCTGTTTTCCTCTCCGGTCCAGAGGAACTACCAGAGTTCTGTTCCTCTTCAGAATTTCAAACAGAACCACACTTTACCAAAGTGGGTACAAGGTTCTGATGGACCGGACGGCTGGGTCGTGTGAAGCTCTGACCCGGCTAGACTCTGAACGGTGGTTCTAATGGACTGGAGGTCCAAACAGAACCATGTTCTGAGGGATTGGTCAGAGCAGCGATGGAGTCGAAGGCATTAACGTGACTCGCCCAGATGCTCTAGAACTGGAAATGTTGGACCGGAGTGGCGGGTGTCTCACGATGTCTCATGATGTCTCCTGTCTCGTGTCCCCAGTCAGAGCCCGGGTGTGTCCCAGAACCCTAACCTGGCAGGATGAACTGGTCCGGACTGGAGAATCTGCTGAGCGGGGTCAATAAGTACTCCACGGCCTTTGGGAGGATCTGGCTGTCCATGGTGTTTGTCTTCCGGGTCATGGTGTTCGTAGTGGCGGCCCAGAGGGTGTGGGGAGACGAGAGCAAGGACTTTGTGTGCAACACCAAACAGGTGAGCTCCACACGAACACACCTGAACATGTGAGTCAAAGTGGCGGACAAACAGGTTCCTGATCAAACGCTGGGTGACTCTCCATAGCAACCTTTAGTTGACCCGATAAAACCTCGTTCAGACGTTCCTGCTCTTCATCAAGAGCTAAACAGCCTGGATGCAGCTTAGGACTCCATCCTCCTCAAAACAGCATCCAGGTCTAGAAACATCATTGTTTAAAGATATTTTACTTTGGTCAAAGTCATAATTCATTTCCTTCTAGATGCTGTACACGAGTCTCCCCCTGCTGGCCTTCAGATGGAACAGCTTCAGGCTGATTCATCCCCAACACCACAGCTGGCTGCCTGGCTGTCTAACCAGTCATGTTGACCTAGTTTATGCTCGGGTTTCAGAGGCTACCGTGGTTTCTGTCCATGGTGGTGTTGCAGGCGGTTCTCTCTGGTTTTCTGTTGTCATGATGTGTTTCTGCTCTAGTTGGTTGCTCTCCTTCTGGTGCGGTCCAGAACTCAACATGTTTAACTTGTTTTCAGCCTGGCTGTAACAACGTCTGCTACGACCATATCTTCCCCATCTCCCACATCCGTCTGTGGGCGCTGCAGCTGATCTTCGTCACCTGCCCGTCTCTGATGGTCATGGCTCATGTTAAATACCGCGAGGAGAAGGACAGGAAGTACACGGCGGTGCACCAAGGCTCTCACCTTTATGCCAACCCTGGCAAGAAGAGAGGAGGTCTGTGGTGGACGTATCTAGTGAGCTTGGTCTTTAAAGCCGGGTTTGACACATCGTTTCTCTATATTCTGTATCGGATCTACCATGGATACGACCTCCCCAAGTAAGCTTTGGACTTTATTTGCTGGCAAAGACAACAGCGCTGTACTTCAGTTGCTTCAATCTGCTCTACTTTCTCTGCAGACTCTCCAAGTGTTCCCTGGCACCGTGTCCCAACACCGTGGACTGCTTCATCAGTCGTCCAACAGAGAAGAAGATCTTCATGCTCTTCATGGTTGTGTCCAGCACCATCTGCATCTTAATGTGCATCCTTGAGATGATTTACCTCATTGGCAAGCGCATCTTGAAAGCGATAACCATCCGAAATGAGAACCAGAGGGTTGTGTTCGCTGACCAGCATGAACTCACCGCCATCGCACCTCCCAGGTCCCAGTACCGGAGGGCGGACCCGACGTTAGTAGAGAGACAGCTGAGTTTAAGCAAGCGGGAGAAGACTGAGGGTCGACAGAAAACGACACTGCTGTAGCACAGAGACCGGTGGAAAACAGGAAGACCGAAGGCCCAGGGATCAAGGGAACAAGAACTTTAAGGGTTCCCCTTCAGGAGGAACTGCTGCTTCTCCAGACGGGTGGCTGGATGGACTTTTCAGTACCAGAACAAAACTCTCAGCTCTGCTTGGGTTTACAGCTAGCTTTGCTTAAAACTGTTTATCAGAAAACTGCATCTGGTGCATCTTTTTATTTATTCATCCAATGAGACCAAAGAAGTCACATGATGTAACGACTTCATGACAACCAAGGGTTGTCGTCCTCACAGTGACAGACGGCCACCTGACTTCACGTTAAAATATCACATTTACTCCATGACAGTGTCTATACCAAAGGTTCTGGGCCGGAGCAAATCCGGGTCGCTTCTAGACCCGGGTGTAGCTACAGAAAAAGCTGATTTAGTTAGAAACAACAAACAGCGAGAGGCCAAGGTCAGGCCGGAGGTCAAAGGTCAGGCCAGAGGCGTTTGTGTGCACTGCCTACATCAGACTGCCCTGCTAGCTGCCTGATGCAGCCCACCGGGCCCATTCCTGGTTCTGTTGGTTCTGTTGCTGCCAGAACAAGCAGGCAGGTGGTAGCAGGGTTCTACTGTAGGTACCGGCCCGGAGCGGATCCGCCTCCGGTCCGGCTTTGCAGCCAGAATGAGAATCATTTATGGCGACAAGAGAGTCAAAATGTTATGAGAATAAAAACGGTAGAACTGTGTAGATGAATCGTTTCAGTGAGGAAAGCCTGGAGGTTTCATCTGTCAGCTTCATCAGAATCATTTCAAATCCTGCTGTCAGAACGAGTTATGAATTATTTCATACTGATGAATTATTTCCTTATTCCAAACGTCACAAGACGCCCAGCATTTCTCATTTTAATGATACAATTCTCTAAAAATTCCTACTTCTCTCTCCCAACATCATGTGATTTTTTTCTAGCTGTTATGACTTTATTGTCACAATTGTATTCTCTAATTTAACCGTTTTGGCCCTGAAACACTGCTGTACAAGCAGCAGGGAGCATTTCCAGGAGCTGATTTACAATAATAACCGTCTGCAGCTGTTTTCTCCTCCTGCTTTATGGGACGGTTTGTTGTGACGGCAGAGATTGTTCTGGAAACCAGTCCGGCTGTTGCTGGGCTCCTGGGAGGAGTGATGCTGTGGGCCGAGGGCTCTGACTGATCCTGGATCGACTGGAATGAACTGAACTGGTTTTGGTAAACCAGTTCAGTTGGGACTGGCTGCAGAAATCAGATTAAACTGTAATGAGTTTTACTTTCATGTCCTGACAAAACATCAACATGTCAACATTTCCGTTCATGTAAAATTAATCAGAATAAAACTTCTGGTCCAGAACCGACCCGGTTCTCTGGTTTATGATCCACCTAGAGCCTCTGCTTCCAGAACCAGAACCGGTTCTGGACCGACTTCGGAACTTCTTAACAGTCACGTAACCAGCAGCTGGTTCTGGTCCATCCGGGCCCATCCAGCTGGTCTCGGTTCGGTTCGGCCCGTCCTCCAGAGGTGCAGCGGAACCTCCCCCCTCCCCCGCCGCTGCGTATGAGCCGTCACGGTGCAGACAGAGGTTGGAAATATGGCGGCGGACGGGATGGTGCTCACCAACCACGACCATCAGACCCGAGTGGGAATCCTGACCGGTAGGTTCGCAGTTCCGACCCGAAGCGGCCCGGTTCGCTGCGGACCGGAGCCGTTTTATGGCGGCTGTCACGATCAGGGCTACGAGCTCTGCGGAGCGGCTCGGCTAGCAGCGAGCTAACCGGCGGTTCGGGCTGAGCTCTGGGTTCGGTTCGGACACATGCGGGCTCGGTTCGTCTGGGACTGGGTTCATATCTGCATGGAAACGTCAGTTATTGAGGGAAATGTGTGTTTGGAGCAGAAATGTGAGCGGATTGGGATATTTCATTTAGGCAGACAGACGGGAAAAGAAACCCCGGTTTGGACTTTCAAAACAAAAGGCGAGCGCCTCTTCCTGCGGCCCGGGGCCGTTAGAAATCCCTGGCAGGCTTTTATTTTGAAACGCTCCGCTGTGCTGAACGGGTCCAGCTTGGTTCGGGTTGAACATCATGTTTCCTCGTTGGAGCGCTCTGCTCCTACATGAGCTGCATTATTCATGTCCCGTTGCAGATGTGCTGGTTCCGACCGCCGCCGCGGTTCTGCTCACGCACACACAAACCGAACCTTCGGATCCAGCCAGCCCAGTTAAAGCGGAAATGGTACGCCAGCATCATTAACCACGACTCTGCTGATTAAAACATGTGAGGGCAAAACCCAGGCTCGACCCAGCTGCTTCGGAACCAGAGCCGGCAACTGGGCCCGGTAGGGTCCAATAGGCAGCAGTAACTGTAATTATTACCAATGATTTAATTTCTGAATGAATCTCTCCATCCTCACTGAAAAAATATTCACACCCACTAACAGCTGAGTCTCTGACGTCACTGAGGATGACCTTTGACCTGCTCTGTTGAACTGATTGAGGTTCTGACAAAAGTCTGGAAAAGTTCAAGATCTAAGATTTCTATAGTAAATATTCATATTTCTAGATTTTATTCTGGATTCTGTTGCATAAATGATCCATCTGACATTAAAACGTGGTGGGCCCAACGGGGCCCAACGGGACCCAACGGGGTCCAACGGGGTCCAACGGGGCCCAACGGGACCCAACGGGACCCAACGGGGTCCAACGGGGCCCAACGGGGCCCAACGTGGGCCCAGCGAGACCCAACGTGGCCCAACGGGACCCAACGTGGGCCCAGCGAGACCCAACGGGGCCCAGCAAGACCCAACGGGGCCCAACGTGGGCCCAACGGGACCCAACGGGGCCCAGCAAGACCCAACGGGGCCCAACGTGGGCCCAGCGAGACCCAACGTGGCCCAACGGGACCCAACGTGGGCCCAGCGAGACCCAACGGGGCCCAGCAAGACCCAACGGGGCCCAACGTGGGCCCAACGGGACCCAACGGGGCCCAGCAAGACCCAACGGGGCCCAACGTGGGCCCAGCGAGACCCAACGTGGCCCAACGGGACCCAACGTGGGCCCAGCGAGACCCAACGGGGCCCAACGGGGCCCAACGTGGGCCCAGCGAGACCCAACGGGGCCCAACGTGGCCCAACGGGACCCAACGTGGGCCCAGCGAGACCCAAAGGGCCCAACGTGGGCCCAGTGAGACCCAACGGGACCCAACGTGGCCCAACGGGACCCAACGTGGGCCCAGCGAGACCCAAAGGGCCCAACGTGGCCCAACGGGACCCAACGTGGGCCCAGCGAGACCCAACGGGGCCCAACGTGGGCCCAACGGGGCCCAACGTGGGCCCAGCGAGACCCAACGTGGCCCAACGGGACCCAACGGGGCCCAACGTGGGCCCAACGGGGCCCAACGTGGGCCCAGCGAGACCCAACGGGAGGGAAGACTAGAACCTGAGTTGAGACGCGCTGCTAAAGGATAATGGGTCTAGAATGCAGAACGGTTCTGGTTCTGACCTGATGGGTCTAGAAAAACTTGAGCAGAACGGTTCTGGTTCTGACCCGGCCCTCTCTCCCCTGCAGTCAGTGACAGCTGCTTCAAGAACCTGGCAGAAGACAGGAGTGGAGTGAACCTGAAGGACCTGGTCCACGACCCGTCACTGTGAGTCCTCTCATGAACTCCGGCGCCTCGCGCCTTCACAATCTGACCCTCACTGTCGTCTCCCCCTGCAGGCTGGGAGGAGTCATCGCGGCCTACAAAATAGTTCCAGATGAGATCGAGGAAATCAAGGTACAGGGTCCTTAGTGTCTTTCAGATGCTGGTTCAGGTAGCGGAGATGTTCCTGACTTGGTTCTTGTGTTTCCTTCAATGCAGGAAACTCTTCTGGAATGGTGTGATGAGCAGGAGCTGAATCTCATTCTGACCACTGGAGGAACTGGTTTTGCACCACGAGACGTTACACCAGAGGTACCAGGGCAGACCGACAATCCCTGCTGCAGACACTAACATGTAGCGTGTAGCCAGGCTGCTAGCATGTAGCATTAGCCAGGCTGCTAGCAGGTAGCACGTGGCCAGGTTGCTAATGTGTTTTCCACTTCATCAAGGTGGCCATATTTGACAAAACTGGAAGATAACGGGGTCCTGGTAGCTTCATACTTGATTTTTCTCAAATCCTTGGCGGCTACTTTGCATCTTTTTTCTTGCGACCCGTCTGTCGACTCGGTAAGCGGGAATGTTTCGTAAATGTTTGTCCTATGAATGAAGTCATCCCACTGACGTTGCAGGCGACCAGGGAGGTGATCGAGCGAGAGGCCCCAGGGATGGCTCTGGCCATGCTGATGGGATCCCTCAATGTTACCCCTCTGGGAATGCTGTCCAGGTGAGGCTCATGAAGTCCACAGCAGCCTTGTGTGTGTGTGATGTACCTGCTTGATCTAATGTTGGCTCCTCTGCACTCTTTCCAGGCCAGTTTGTGGTATTCGTGGTAAAACGCTGATCATCAACCTTCCAGGCAGCAAGAAAGGCTCCCAGGTGCAGTAGTGTCTTTACTCACGGTTCTTGTTGGGTTCCGCCGCGTCGCATGGACTCAAAAGTGGTTTTACTGCAGAAATCCAGATCAAATGATGCCATTTTCAGCAATATGAAGCCAAACCAAATGCAGGCGGCCATTGGAAGGCAATGACCAGCGCGTCAGTGGACTTTCTGCTGCTGTCTGAACTGGGAGAAGCTTTCTGGGAGTTCTGGGACTAAACATGTCCGTGTTCCTGCAGGAGTGTTTCCAGTTCATCCTCCCCGCTCTGCCTCACGCCATTGACCTGCTGCGCGAAGCCGCCGTTCGCGTTAAGTCCACGCACGCCGCCCTGGAACCGATACCCTCCCTGCTGACCAATACGCACGCCAACACACATACCATGGAGCGCGGCACCCAGTGCGAGGAAGAGGACGAAGACGAAGAGGACAGGAGGAGAGGACGTCACAACCACCACCAGCACCACCAGCACGGCTCGTCCCACATCACTGTGGCCGCTATTGCCGCAAAGGTGAGCTGGCTGCTGCTGGACCCCATCAATGCTGGGTACATCAGAATTAAACTGGAAACTAACCAGTTGCAGCAGGAAGGTTGAAGGTCCAGGTTTGCAACAAGTCGCTAGTTGCCACAGTGACCATATAATCATGTTTTCACAGCTTCATTCTGTGTTCATTCATGTGTTTCACTTCTCATTCATGTGTCCGTGTGTGTGTGTGTGTGTGTGTGTGTGTGTTGGTCAGACGAGTCATGCGGCGGTCATGGCTAAGGGCGCCCCCTACCTGCCTGGAAACACACCTGCCCCTCCCTCTCATTTCACCTGTTCCCATCAGGTGAGCTGCAGCCATCTTCCTCCTTCTCTTCTTCAGCTGTCCTGACCAGTTATGGTTTCACTCCTCACCTTCAATTATCAGGGAAACGCTGAACCTGATTGGTTGGGGAGGTCACACCTGGCTGATCACCTGAATCAAAGGACTATTCTCCCACAATGCACCTCTCTGTTTGGGTTCTTGAGTTACACGGCTGCAACAGACACTGGTGATAAATGAACCTGCTGATAATTAGCTCATAAGCTCAGACTGGGAGGAGTTTGGAGAGGCCATGGAGAAAGACTTCTGTACGGCTTCGAGGCGATTCTGGTCCACCATCCGGCGTCTCAGGAGAGGGAAGCGGTGCAGCACCAACACTGTTCATAGTGGGGATGGTGTGCTGCTGACCTCGACTCGGGACGTTGTGGGCCGGTGGGCAGAGTACTTAGAAGACCTCCTCAATCCCACCAACATGCCTTCCATTGAGGAAGCTGAGCCTGGGGACTCTGGGTCGGGCTCTCCAATCCCTGAGTACGAGGTCGCCGAGGCGGTTAAAAAGCTCCTTGGTGGCAGGGCCCCGGGGTGGAGGAGATTCGCCTGGAGTTCCTTAAAGCTCTGGATGTTGCAGGGTTGTGTTGGCTGAAGCGACTCTGCAGTATTGCCTGGACATCGGGGGCAGTTCCCCTGGATTGGCAGACTGGGTGGTGGTCCCCCTGTTCAAAAAGGGGGACCGGAGGGTTTGCTCCAATTATAGGGGAGTCGCACTCTTAAGCCTCTCTGGCAAGGCCTATTCAGGGGTTCTGGAGAGGAGGGTCTGTTGGATAGTCAAACCTCGCATTCAGGAAAAGCAGTGTGGTTCTGGTTCTGGTTGTGGAACACTGGACCAGCTCTACACCCTCACCAGGGTCCTGGAGGGTTCTGGGAGTTCGCCCAGCCGGTCTACATGTGTTTTGTGGACTTGGAGAAGGCGTTGGACCGTGTCCCTCAGGGAGCCCGGTGGGGTGTTCTCTGGGACTATGGGGAACCGGGCCCTTTGATACGGGCTGTCAGGTCCCTGTATGACCGGTGTCAGAGTCCGATCCGCATTGCCGGCAGTAAGTCGGGCTCGTTTCCAGTGAGAGTTGGACTCCACCAGGGCTGCCCTTTGTCACTGATTCTGTTCATTACTGTCATGGACAGAATCTCTAGACCAGCCCAGGTGTTGAGGGGATCCGTTTTGGTGGCCTGAGGATGGCATCTCTGCTTTTTACGGATGACATGGTCCTGTTGAGGTCATCAGGTCGTGATCTGCAGCTCTTGCTGGATCGGTTTGCAGCTGAGTGTGAAGCGGCCGGGATGAGGATCAGTGCCTCCAAAGGGTAGAGTGCCTTCTCCAGATCGGGCGTTTGGGAGGGATGTCCTGTCCCAATGGGTGGAGTTAGTATCTCTGGATTCATGAATGAGGGAAAAATGGAGCGGGCATCTGGTTAGGATGGATGCCTCCCTGGTGGTGGGAGGCGCAGAGGGAGACGCAGGAAACGCTGGTCCTCTGGTGGAAACGCCTTGGAATTCCCTCAGAGGAGCTGGAGCAGGAGGCTGGCGGAGGGAAGTCTGGGCCCCGAAACCCGACGAAGAGGAAGAAGATGGACGGTTGGCATATGATAATCTCATGATGGTATCATCTCTAAAATGGATGGACAGTGCAGCTGGTCCAGATTCTGACTGATAAAATACAGAAAAATCTGATTATTTACTCAAACAGGAAGTCATTATTATTATTATCACATCGGTACCAGAGATTCTCTCTGGTACCGGAGGTTCTGGCTCCTAACCAATCAGAAGCTCTCAGTTCTGGTGCAGCAGCAAACATGCTGCCACAGCCATCCAGAACCCGGCGGTTCTAAGGATCCAGGATTAGTTGAACATGTTGACCTAAATATGTTGCAATTTTCCTATTACCTAAAAATATTTCTGTTTGTATTACGCCAAAACTCATAATTACTTCAAAAATGTGCATCTTTTGTTGTATTTGTCACCCATGGAGGTCGCCATGTGTTCACCGCTGGGTTGATGACGTCATCAGGTCCGTTCTACTGGAGTCCACAGAGCAAACAGGAAGGCTGACTTCACCCCAGTAGTTGGTGATCATGTTGCGTTTGACTGGTGCCAGTTTAGATAAAGCTACACTGTGTTGCTATCGGCTGTAATTAAAAAATAAAACAAAATTTTGAGGCGAATCAGGATAATTTCCCTCATGAAGGAAAGGAACACAACGAAGGACCGAACCTGGACCCGGGACGTTTCTCCACAACACTGAGCCGTTTATACCAGCAGAACCAGCGAAGCCAACAGGTGATGTTACCTTAAAATAAATGAAGCTGAGACAGGCAGAGCTGGACGCTCTTTGAGATGCTAACAGCAGCTGCACTGCCTGGGTTCTAACATCACCGACCCGACCGGACCCACGGAGGCCCGGTGTTGCTGTTACCACCACACCGGACTATAACTACTGGAAATGCTAACGGAGATAGATCAGCGGTACTGAATGTGAACCCACCGGACAAAGTTCGGATCCTAAACTGCTGATGCCAAACTGGACTCAGAGCTACAGAACCACTTACCGGGTCACAGTCCGACCGGAGGCGAGTCATTCATTGTTTCATTATGAAGGCAGCAGCAGCTCCTCCTCTTCATCACCTCTAGTCGGTTCTGGTCGGTGTCAAAGCCTCCGTTTCAAAAAAGGCTTAATAAAGTTACTCGTCACTGTTTGGCTGGAGGAGCCCGGCAGCTGGACCGTTACACTCGTTTACCCACAATGCACTGCAGCGTGACCAACATGGCGACGTTCCTGTGACAATATTTTATTAAAATTTATGAAAACTAAATAACCTACAGTATTATTACTGTATTGTTTTTACATCTAAGATGAATATTTCCCAAATCAGGTCTATTTTTATAACTAGTCTGGTTCCCTTTAAGGTCAGTGGAGCAGTTAAACACGGTGGTGGCAGTGTCATGCTTAGGGACATCCTGTACTGACCTTCAGGTCGATTTGCTGTCAATATTCGTTTCCCATTAATGTCATTCATGTGATCCAGAGGCCACTCTGAACTGAACAGTGTGTGTGTGTGTGTGTGTGTGTGCAGATCCCAGACGCGATCATTTCCCGAGGCGTTCAGGTGCTTCCTCGAGACTCGGCGTCTTTAAGCTCCACCCCCTCTGAGTCGCCGCGGGCGACGCAGGCGACATCCCGCCTGTCCACCGCCTCCTGCCCAACACCCAAGGTACACACCGTCACTGACTGACCAGAACCAGAACCTCCAGAACCCCGGCCGGACAGTCTGCTTCGTGTTGGGTCCGGTTTCCCTCTGGTCCTGGTTCTGGGAGTCCTCCTGCATGCTCCTCTTTTCTTCTTCTGCTGCATTTTTACTATATTTTCATATTGTTGATGCCAAACTTAAACGTTGAGACGAAGGGCCCAGGGACCGGTGCACAACCTGGACCCGGGTTCTGCTGCTGGTTCTCCCGGGCCGGATGTCTTTTGTTCCTGAATGGAGCTTTCAGCTGATTCCTGAACATCTTCAGTTGTGCTGAAGAGCGTCCTAGTTAAAGTAAACCTGCTGTTACGGGTGATCAGAAACGGGTCGGGTAAACCCATTAGAAACACATTCTCACAATTATCCAGAGTCCAGACCGCGGTTCTGGTCCCACTCGGGCTCCGGGTCGTGTTGAGGTGATTTAATCAGGTTCTGTTCGGTTCTGTTCTGCAGGTCCAGTCCCGATGCGGCAGCAACGAGAACATCCTGAGAGCCAGTAAGTTCAGTCCGACCCGCCGGTCCGGTCCGGTCCGGTCCGGTCGGACCTGAAGCCTGTCTGGTTCTGTCTCCAGGCCACAGCGCCGTGGACATCAGCAAGGTGGCGCGGCGCCACCGCATGTCGCCGTTCCCGCTGACCTCCATGGACAAGGCCTTCATCACGGTGCTGGAGATGACGCCCATCCTGGGCATCGAGGTCATCAACTACAGAGGTGGGTGGCCGTTCGGGTCGGAACCGCGGCTCGATCGCAGCCGGTGCGGTAACGTCCGGGTGAACGGTTGTGGTTCTGTGCAGACGGTTTGGGCCGGGTTCTCGCTCAGGACATCTACGCCAAAGACAACCTGCCGCCGTTCCCGGCCTCGGTAAAGGACGGCTACGCTGTGCGGGGTGAGTCCTCTCTGCAGAACTCCGCCGGTTCTGGATGAGGTCCGGTTGACTGAGGAGCGGTTTGTCTCTGTGTGCAGCCGCTGATGGACCTGGAGACCGTTTCATCATGGGGGAGTCGCAGGCCGGACAGCAGGTCAGAGAACCTTCAGCCTGATGGCGCCACCTGCTGGCCGGAGGCGCCACTGCAGGCTAGACTCTAACAGCTGTGTGTCTCCGTGTGTGTCTGCGTGTGTGTGTGTGTGTGTGTGCAGCCCACCCACACCGTGATGCCGGGTCAGGTGATGCGGGTGACGACCGGCGCTCCGATCCCGTGTGGTGCCGACGCCGTGGTCCAGGTGGAGGACACGGAGCTGCTGAGGGAGTCGGAGGACGTAAGGACCGCTGCCGGGTTCTGTCCTGGTTCTGGCCGGCCCGTCCTGGGTTTGGGCCCCATGGTTCTGGCTCTGATTGTGATTCCTTTGTGGGTCGCAGGGCACAGAGGAGCTGGAGGTGAGGATCATGGTCCAGGCCCGGCCCGGACAGGACATTAGGTGAGCCCAGAACCGTAACGCTAACGTCTGGTCACCATGGTAACGCCAGGTGAACACCGCGTACCCCCAAAGTTCTCCAGGTTGCCACAGCAACGGCGTTGTAGCAAAGGAAAAGGGAATATGGCGGATTATTTACGGACATTTTCTGTTTTTTTAATGTAACGGATGTAAAAATCAATCAATCCATCGGTCCGGTGATTGATCCATCATCCATCCATACATGCTCCGTCCCTGAACATGGCTTTCGGTCAAACTAAGCAGGCAGTTTTCACCAACGTGTGGCTTTGGGGAACTCCCAGCTTTCACCTGTTTCTACAATAAAAACTGGTTTGCTAAAAATATCTCTATAACAGTTTTGTTTAATCCGGAAGCTAGCAGGTGACTTCTAGATGAGGCTAATGCTAACACCTGCAGCGCTCTGAGCTCTAAACCAGTCTTTCTCAATCTGTGGTCCCCGGACCACTGGTGGTCCGCAGGCGCCCCCCAGTGGTCCGCCAGGTACTGCATGTAAACGACCGTTTATCAGCCAGCTTAGCAAAGGATTGATCAGAAATAACGATAGAAAACTGGATTAAAACACTCGCTGACAAGAAAACAAGTCCAGGAATATTATATGACCTGTTGATCACACACTTTAAATATATCAGTAATGATTGTTTTACTATATTATAATTATTTTATTTCTGATCTCATTGTGATGAAATTGTGGCGTGACTGTGTGTGTGTGTCCGTCCAGGCCGATCGGCCATGACATCAGGAGGGGGGAGTGTGTTCTGGCCAAAGGGACCCATATGGGCCCCTCAGAGATCGGCCTGCTGGCCACCGTGGGGGTCACCGAGGTCAGCGTGCACAAGTTCCCCGTGGTGGCCGTCATGTCCACCGGAAACGAGGTACAGTCGCCGAGAGGTCCACCGGACCTGGACCTGGACTCACCGGCCTCTCTCCCTGTAGCTGCTGAACCCAGAGGACGACCTCCACCCCGGGAAGATCCGGGACTCGAACCGCTCCACCCTGCTGGCCACCATCCAGGAGCACGGCTACCCCACCATCAACCTGGGCATCGTCGGAGACAAGTAAGGCGGCACGCGGCGTGCGGCGCGCGGCAGCGCCCCTACTGGTCGCTCACCTGTGCTTGTGTTTGCAGCCCTGACGACCTGCTGTCGGCGCTGCACGAGGGGATCAGCCGCGCTGACGTCATCATCACCTCAGGGGGCGTGTCCATGGGGGAGAAGGTAGGTGGCGGGGGCGGCGGGCGTGGCTACGGCCGGCCGGCCGGCGGCGCTCTAACCTGTCGTTTTCTCAGGATTACCTGAAGCAGGTGCTGGACATCGACCTGCACGCGCAGATCCACTTCGGACGCGTCTTCATGAAGCCAGGGTGAGTGTGAGAGGCGTGGGGGCGGGGCTTGTTCTCCCTACAGGTGTGGCGGTTGGTGTCAAATATATCTGACCCTGAAGCAAACTTCCGGCTGCGGTTCGGTCAGCTGACTGTTTTTGTCCCGCAGTCTGCCCACCACCTTTGCCACCGTCGACATCGATGGAACCAGGAAGCTCATCTTCGCACTGCCAGGTACCGCAGCACAGGCTTTTACTTTGAAAACACCAGAATGCTTCCTGCAGGAGCTATGAATGCATGTGTTTCCAGTGTGTGTGTTTCAGGTTTGTATATACTTATGGGGACCTATTTCTGTCTGCAATGTGGGGTTATGGGGACCATCGCTCCTTGTGGGGACATTTTCTTGGTCCCCATGAGGGAAATTGTTGTTTTTGGGTTAGTGGTTAGGTATGTGATGGTTAGGATTAGGATTATGGTGATAGGGTTAGGGTTAGGGTTAGGCTGTAGAAAATAATGGAAGTCAATGAGAAGTCCCCACAAGTGATGAAAACACGACTGTGTGTGTGTTTCCAGTGTGTGTGTTTCCAGTGTGTGTGTGTTTCCAGTGTGTGTGTGTGTGTGTTTTCAGTGTGTGTGTTTCCAGTGTGTGTGTTTCCAGTGTGTTTCCAGAGTGTGTTTCCAGTGTGTGTGTGTGTTTCCAGTGTGTTTCCAGAGTGTGTTTCCAGTGTGTGTGTGTTTCCAGTGTGTGTTTCCAGAGTGTGTGTGTTTCCAGTGTGTGTGTGTTTCCAGTGTGTGTTTCCAGTGTGTGTTTCCAGTGTGTGTTTCCAGTGTGTGTGTTTCCAGTGTGTGTGTTTCCAGTGTGTTTCCAGAGTGTGTTTCCAGTGTGTGTGTGTGTTTCCAGTGTGTTTCCAGTGTGTGTGTGTTTCCAGTGTGTGTTTCCAGAGTGTGTGTGTTTCCAGTGTGTGTGTGTTTCCAG
>CAEGAE010101142.1:0-62300 GCA_903067095.1 Girardinus metallicus | reverse complement strand
TATATATATATATATATATATTTTTTTTTTTTTGTCTTGTTACTCTACGTGAGCTGCATTAGATATGGTTGCATCAAGTGGGTCTGTGCACAGGCTGTCAGAAGATGAACTGTGACTCCCAACTCTGAGGCCCTGTAGGCATTTAGACCCAAATCATCCAACAGACATAGAGTAATTGACTTTCTATCCCCCTGAAACATTCAGTTCTTCTTCAGCTAAAAACATCCCACCTCCTGCAGAGCTCCAGTAGGCCACAAACTCTGCCATCTTGCTTATTAATATTTATGCTCTTATATATTTACCCCCCAACCCCCAGTTGGTTAGGTGTACATCTGTCGATCCAGCTGTGGGCTAAAAACGAACCTCTGTTTGAGAAATATTAATATGCACTCTTGAAGTTATTTATTTATTTCCACAGTATCAGGGGAGTTCAGCCAGGAATGGAGGAGCATCAACACCGCGGTGAAGTTTCAAGTCTCTTCAGTCGGCTCTGACTCTATGCCAAAACTGCATCACAAAAGAGACAATCATACAATTATTTTTCAAATCATGTTGTATTACGCTAACATAGCAGCCTTCTGCCAGAAACCAACAGGGAAGATTCTGGTGCCTGATTAACAGGCCAACAACATACTACAGTGTATCTTATTGTGTTTAATAGTGTTTAAATAGTGAAAGAAAAGAGATGCCTAACAGCAGTGGTGGGCAGACCTTTGCTAATACATTAATAGTGGAGCTAATTTTTCATTTAGCGCAATTAGCTTCCTCTAAAGTAATACTTCTCAGTGGCCGTTTTGTAAACTCAGTTGAATAAGGTTTGACATCTCTGTTGATTGCTAAGAATTCCGCAGGTAGTCAGACGTTTATATTAATGCTCTTATTTTGAGGGGAAAGAAGACTGTTCCCTTTTCTTGCCTCTCCTTTTTTCTAAAGAATTTTCAATGAGCAAGTAGCAAGTATCAACAAATGAAGCATACTGAAAACACTTACATGAACAAACAACCAGAGGCACTAAAGAAACATATACTTATATATAAATTGTATTTAGAGCTTTGTAGTTGGTACTCCTGCGACAGACTGGCAACCTGTCCCGCCTCTCACCCGGAACGTTAGCTGGAGAGAGGTGCCAGCACCCCTCCTGCCCCCACTAGGGACAAAGGTGTATAGAAAATGGATGGATGGATAGTTGGTACTCATCACATTTTCCACTTGTGATCCAGTCCTCTGTGTCTGTCTGACATACAATGTATGTTGACATGATCACTTTAACATTAGCTTCTGCTAAATACCATGTTGCAAAAGCGCTTTAATGTTAGCGGAACTAAGGTTCATGATTAGTGCTTTACTGTTAGCGCAACTAACTTTTACTTAGCGGTGTCCACCACTGTGTAACAGTGTCCCTCGACGACTTCTGAAGGCAATTTGTTATGCTGAGTGTTGGAGTCAAGCGTGCTGAATATAAACAAGCACCAAACTTGTGAAATTCAAAGTTTTACAGAGCAGTGCAGATGAGATCTTACCCAAGACAGACTTGGTGCACAAAGCTTCAAATGGACACTGTGATGCCTCTTATTTCACAATGCAAACAAGATGCATCATTGCACAGCGGTTGCCAGCAAGGACAGGATGAGGAGACATATTTGGGAGAATTCGCCACCCTTTCCTATAACACAAGACATTTCTTTCTGTAGGGTGACACTGCTTGTCGGAAAGATTAGTGGGAAACCTTGAATGAAGGAGCAAGCCTGCATACAAAGATAAGTGTTGAAAAACACATCCACCTACAGCAGAGCGTCAGGCTTTGGAAGGTTGCTCTTTACACCACAATCTCAAAAAGTCATATTTTTGACTTTCACATCACTCACATAGACAGTCGCAAGATAAATATTTCTAAAAACACAAAAGTAGCGGGTATGCATACTTTTACAAGGAAACGTCTGTGACTTGTTTTTATATGTTTGCTATTTACAACATGAAATAACCCCCTGCTCTTTTATAGCTATCCTCCCAGGTCAACGGTTAGCCCTTAGGCCAAACCACCGGCACTTGAACCCACCACCTCCCCTGCACACTCTGATTAGAAAATAAACCATGCACACACAAAAGGAAAGCGCTGCAGAGCAGTTGCTCCAAGCTATAATATCTTTTCATTCAAGTGTTCTTTGCGCCTCATCCAGCAGAGTGCTATTATGGCGCTGTTGTTTTCAATTCCGCCCCGAGAGAAGAGACACAATATATATGTCAGTTGACAAAATGCACCAAATCTACTCTGTGTGCTGTCATTGATGGTTTGTATTAGTCTTGACGCTGAAGGCTGGAGAAGGATAATACCACAGCACATAAACCGCTCTGATGGCCGATAGGCCTAATTTGGCTGCATGCAAACCCCTTCCTGCTTCCTGCGACTGGCTCATTTGGCCTCCCACCGATCAGAAATGACCTTTGCCCCTCTGTCCAGATGCAGAAATTACCCTCTCAGCTGGCAGGCGAGCACCAGTTTCACACATATCTCCTATATTCCTCCACAGGGGGGGGTTGCAGGTCAGAGTGGGGAAACAGCTGCAAAAATATGTCTGTCTGGCAGTGCCCAAGGCCGAGGAGAGGCTTCCATCCCCTCATCATTAGCACGGCTCATAACCATCTCTCAATGTCTGACTTATTCTCACCATCATTGGAGGTCATTCCCTGACTTTCCTTTTTCTCCATTTTCTCTTAATCGTTTTCCACGCATTCCATACACCCCGACCCACCTCCTTATAGTCTTCCCCTCACTTGTCAGGGTTCTCTCTCTCGCTCTCTCTCTGTTTCTGCAACGGCCGCAGATGAAGCCATGCACATGCACACGCAGTCATTCTCCAGAGACCATTGGCAGATCCGATAGCATCGCCAGCGCCATTCTCAGTATCTGCAAATCCTGCACTAAGGGATTGTAAATAACACTGTCACTTTCACAGATAAGATAGAGGCAAAATGGGAAATAGTAAAAGTAAAGAAAGTCATATGACTGGCATTGATTTTATAGTGGGGGGGGATGCTAGGGGAAAGAAGGGTGGAAAAACGCAGGTGGTGATACCATATGAAATGTGCATCTTTAATAGCCCCTTGGAGCGAAAACACAGCTTCTGTGTTTGGTGAGGCAACAGGAGAGGCACAACGTTGTGGCTTGTAAAGTATTCATACCCCTTCAGGTGGGAGAGTATGTTCATTGAACAACTTTTTGTGGTGCGGCTTTTAGAACTGGTCCAATGGAAGAAGGGCAAGAAAAAACTTATTGCTGGAAAAAACTATAGTTAGTCTGAACTATGTGGAAACCGTGGTGTTCTTTTCAGATGTTTTTTTTATTGCACAAAACTAACAGGGCACATTGCTGTGAACACACCCTAAGCAGTGAAACATGATGGTGGGGCTGATTTTCTTGAGAGGAAAACCTGTTAGAGACTGGGTCCACTTGGCATTCACATATGTATTTAAATTGTGCCAGAGTTCACTTTAACCGAACCAAGACCCAGGTTTGTAGGCAGACCAGAGTCTGGATTAGACTTTGATTGTGCATCCTTCCCAAAACAAACTGGACTTTCTAGACAAACAAACAAGACTTTGATCAAAGTGGAGTAAACATGGCTGGTGTTAGTTCCTTATTGCTAATGACCATGCAATAGCAATTAGCTAATACTTTTCTAACAGTATTAGAAGATTCACTCACCTCAGGATGCTGAATGTGAATAATATTTATCTCAAGCCAACTGATTTAATATTATTTGCTGATCCCTTTACATAAATAATTTCACAAAACGGATCCCAATTCAGGGATCCATCAAAAGGAGGGGGGGACTTACTTCTTAGATGAAAAACCTGATGACGTTTCAGAGATATCTCTTTCATTTCCTCACATTTAGAGCGAAGAAAGATGGGTTTGTCAACATGGCAGCATTTATGGTAAGACAGGAAACAGTGTGACAGCAGCGTTAGAAGGGCCCAGTCAAACCTAAATTCTGAATCTGTGGCAACTTTGGGAATTGCTTGTCAAAGTTGCTTTCCATCTGACCGAGCTGAATGTGCAAAGTTGATAGATATGTAATTAAAAAGACTTACAGTTGATGTTAGCTTTAAAAATATGTTTGCAAGGCACAATTTGACTCACAACAGGAGAAGCCAGTTTGTTGGCTCATCAAGGTCAAACTACGGAGGAGGTGAGCAGCAAAGAGGTGATGTGGCTGAGCTCAGACAAACAGAACACATTCCATCACACTCATAGGTCATAGCATGCTGATTGAGTAGACAGGGCTAAACAAACATCTGTGTTTAAAGAGCAGTGTCGTTCAAAGCACATTTATCAAGCGGCACCCTTAATTTGGCCTAACAAGCCCCAGAGCAGCACAGTAATGACAGTAGGGCCACAGCGGGCCACTCTGCTGGCCAGGAAAAATGTGCACTGTTGCTCCTGTGAAACAATACAATTAACTCTTAATGAACCTCTTTTCCTTTACGCCCTTTAACAGCTCCAACACGCGAGTTACAGTACGGAAACACACACACACGCAGACTAAATTCAATTTGGCCTAATCCATGTTTTATGGTAATGTATATCTCATTAAAATGTTATTTAAAAACTCATTAAAATTCACTTGAAGAAGTAATGGCTTCATTACGGTAATACGGTGAAAAGCAAAGAAAAAGACAAGTAAGGACAATGAGAAGAAAGAGCGCAGAGCGACAGCTTTCTAATCACTTAATTGTGTCTAAAACGGAATACATTTACATATTAAATAACACCGTGCTGTATCCTCCTTTGTATCTTTTTTTTCTCCTTCTCCAGCTTCTGTAATTAACAACCGCTACAATTAAATATGTATTTTTGCCCCGGAATGATTTTGCTGGCCACTCCGATTTTCTTTCCGCCGTCTTATTTAGGGGGGTTTGGGACAGGCTTGGCAGATGCAGACGGTGTGCTGAAACTGGAGCTGGCTGATACTGATGAACAATGTGCCCACGGGCCTTTGTGTCTGCTCCGATAAGGCTCTGTGCCGTGCCCATGCTCACGCCGGGTCCAGAGCGGAGACTCTGCAGCCGGAAGGGGGAGTAAGACATAAAGGAGGGAACCGAATAGAAGGGAGCAGAGGTGGGGTTGGGGCTGCTGAGGTGACTGAAGATGAAAGAGGAGGTTTGATTTCCTGCCAATTCAAGCACAGCGAGAGCACAGACAGGGGTACCGGGGCGTCGCCATGGAGCAGGTGGGTCTACTTCCTGCATCAGAGAGGAAGGACACGGAGAGGAAGAGGAGAAAGCAGCTTCTTTTCCGCAGCATCATTGGGAAAAAAAGTGTTCCGGTTGATTTGCTACCAACAAAAGTTTTCATCAACGTCAACTAGAGATTCACTGTCACTGGAGATTTTTATGATCCACAAACCTTCAGTTTTATGGCATTTGTACATAAAAATAAAATAACCTGATTTAATTGCTTTGAATTACAGAAAAGCAACTATCTGCATGTATTCCTGTCACTGCTACAATATTAACAAAATGAATGTCAGCAGTAATATTTACATTAAGAAAATGCACAAACCCCCACTGAATACATTTGTCTTTAAAGGGGATGCATTAAGTTGTATTCATTGTGATGACGTGCTTGTGTGATGGAGCAGAAGCTCCTTAAAGAGACAGAGGACCAAGTTCAAGGTCTCAAACTGTGAAGTCAAATTTCTTCTAAGTTATGTTCGATATAAACAATATTTTTAGAACAACTGAAGGTAAGAAGTACTTGATTGTGCTATAAAATGGCACAATGAGCATGGTTAATGTATAACACTCAAGACTCAAGTATCGAACCCAGAGGGCCTCCACACAACACTATAGCAGGTGAGGATCTGAAACAGGCTAAAACTAAAGACTTTTTGTTTTTTGCTCCATCTTTCTTTCTCATAACTGAGGTAAAAGTGTATTAAGCTTCTTTCAGTCAGCTGACCAGCAATACTCAGCAACTGATCTCAAGTCCCTGGTATGAAAACATGTCAAAAGAGGCCTAAACTTTATGATGTTGGTGATTTTCAGGTAGTTTTGAAACGATAACTTCTCACCTCTTGATTCTGACAACGAGCCCCTGCCTACTGTCAGCTCCCCCCCCCTCACATCCTCAGGTATTAAAACTGTCCACAATCCTGCCATCACACCCTGTCGCCCTCTGTGCTACAGTTACCAAGTTGAACCCCATGCACATGTGGCCATTAAACTGGAACAGATGTTGTAGGTCCAGCTGTGACTCAATCTGTCAACCTGAAGGTGAAGCTCCATAGCCTGATCTGAAGGAAGGGGGTGGGGGGAAAATCTTCCTGTGCCTTTATGAGCTGTATGTGGTGATGATGCTGTCCATATGTCTGCATAAACTTTGTGTGTCTTCTGAGGTAATGACACCGAGGTCGTGTCCTTCCACAGGGGAAAAAAAACCTCCCAGGATGCAGCTGAACCCAACCAATGAAGACTTTAAGAGACTTCTCAAACACACACTTTTACACGAGATTTTTATCCCCTGCAGCTCACCAACTCAGACATCGCTTTTTTTTTTTTTTTTTTTTTAAGAACTGAAACCTCTTACGGCATCCTGTTTGGTCATCCACAGTGCAAAACTCCATATAATCGCTAATAGCTTCTCTGTCCTTCCCTGTGCTTGCTGCAGCTTCCTCTGTGTCTGTTTTATTGTTTTGCTCTGTAATTGGATTGGCAGTAACGGAGAACACCGAGCGGTTAGGAGCTTGTAAAAGGTGTCACTCTGCGATGGCGGCCCCCGGTTTTAATTAAGCTCTCGGCTGGAGTCGAGCGGCTTTTATCTGGTGCGGCCCGATGAGCCCTGAGTGGGAATGTGCAGCAGGACGAGCAGTAGGAGGAGAAGAGGAGTTTTTAACAGCTGCGGTTTACTGTACTCCTGTTTTTCCTCCCCGCTGGCCAATCAAGACGCGCGCACCAGCACGTTACCGAGACGCATCGTAAATATTCTGTGCCAGGCGTTATGGTGTCTCCCTGTGCTCATTGCGGCAGAGGCACACTTATGTTTAATTTCAGGTGTTTGTCAGATACTCGTTCACCTGGGCTGGGGTTGCCACGAGATACGTCTTGTATTACCATGTACTTTCCATTGATGTTATAGCTGTTATTATTATTACATATACACATGTCGTTTGTTGTGGTGGTTTCTCGGTTTTGTTTGTTTCTCTTTCCACAGGTTTAGAAGCAGACTTCCCAGGTGTTGACTTGTTCTCTTGCTCCTCCATTTCTATCTGCTTTCCTTTTGAACTTTTTCTTCCACATTTCTCCCTCTCTTTTCTCCTTCTCTGTGCACTACATTTGAAAAAAGCCCCACATTTTTAAAGCATATATTTAGAGACACTGAGTAACCGTGGAAGGAAACCAAAAAGGCTTTTGACTAAAATCACGCATTGTAGAAGACAGCTATCCCTGATGCAAACTTTTGAATTCGAGGAAAGTTACAAAAAACAAATTTCTAAAAAAAAAAAAAAAACACTTTCACCAAGTTTTCTGGCATTTAGCAAACAGAAATAATTTTGGTAATTCTACCGAAGCTAAAACAAGAAACAATTGGTCTGGTATAGCTTAAAATAGTGAGGAAAAAAAAGTGTTTGTGTGATTTTATTTGGTGGAAGTACATATCAAGTGGAGCATAATGCGGAACGCCGTAACGCTCCGCTTGTGAAAGTTAATCTGAATCAAATTCAAACAATTTGGAGTGTCTCATTGCTGGACAAACATTAATAAATAAATACATGCCTAAATAAACAAGGCAGCCTACAGTGGTGTGTACATTGGTCCGGATGCAACTCGGGCGCTCGATTAAACGGCAGAAAGTAGGTTTGAGTAAAGATTTAAAAGAACATGGATCTCCCAACACCCCGCTGCTTTACATTCTGCTTTACTCTCAAATCTGCATGCGAGGCTGATGCTGTAGGCAGCGCTGCATGAGGCATAATGATTAGAGAGCTGATCATCACAGTCTTCACCCCCCCAATCCTCCTAATGGGCTCTTCAGATCATTTGTCCTTCAATCAATACTGCCTGAAAGGAAGAATCCCACACCTAAGGACACTTTGTTCCCCGCTGCAGATCATAAGCGACACATTTTCTGTGCCGGGGAACCGCCCAGTGGTTCTGGATCAGAATCTCGCAGAGGATGTTAAACTTTTCCCGACATCCATCAAGCGCAGCGAGTCGGGCCGTTTTCTTGGCGACGGAAAGGCAGAGGCCCGCCGAGAGCGGTGAACATAAAGCAGCAGGAGGAGAGAGGTGGGCGTCTGATCAAATGAGGCTCAGACGGAGAGAAGTTTAAATATTTTATTGATCATTTCATACAGCTGAGATGTTGAAAAGGAGCAAAAAGATTAAACTGAATAAAGGAATGGTCTTTCCAAGAACCTCACTCATGGATTGTACTTGTTTTCATTTCAGCAGGAGCCTTTTAATGTATACTGCACTCGCTCTTTCACATTTGTTGTATCACAAACTTTAAACTTAAGGGATTTTATCAAAAATTGTATGTGACACACCTAAATAAAGTAGTGCCTAAATGTGAAAATAATACTTTTGAATATAATCCAGAGGAACAAACTGTTTTTAATCTCAGTCTAGATGCATCTGCTCTGTGAAAGAATAGTTAGCAAACAGACTCACTGGTTACTCTGGAGGAGCTGCAGAATTACACAGCTCAGATTGTGGACAACTATCAGAATCACATTACAGAGGACATTTATGAAAAATACTTTTTTATCCTTTATATACACTTTGTTGTGATCTTGGGAGTCTCTAGAAGTGCAAAAAACGTTTAGCTAATTCTCCTCTGGTGCTGTGTAGCTGTCTTTATGACTACACAGTATTCTGTTTGGGTCGTATTTTTCAATCCGTTCAGTTTTCTCCATTTCCTACTTTGTTTTTTGAACAAGAAAACATAGTATTTATTATGGAACTGCTAAACAAGGTGATGGACTTCCAGCTAACCAATTTTGCAAATTTGCCATTTTTATTTCTTGTAGCAGTTGCTGACTCTATAAGTTCTTATAAGTACTCTACAAGAAGTACTTGAAGAGTACTTCTTGTATTCTACAAGAAGAATGTATTGACCTCCTTCTTGGTCAATACTGGATGACCAAGTATGGTCATGTACTTGGTCATCCTGGATGTGTTGACCTATGTCTTCTTCAAATACATAAAACCATCCTCCCACATCAGTTTTTCTTTGAAGTACCTGGTTAAATTGTATTTTTCTTGGAAATGTACCAACATCACTGTTGAACGTCCTCTTTGTTTGAGTTGAAAAAAGTACTTCAAGGATGAGTACTTCAGCAACCTGCGTCAGCATCAAGAAGGGTCTGGCGCAAGTTGAGAGGTCACTTTCTTCTGTCGATGGAAACGATGGTCAGAAAAGCGGTAACCTATTAACCTTAAAATGACCAAAACACACCCATGTGTCTATCACCAGCAGGACAAACGGCTAACAAACACAAAAGAGAAATCCTACAACCGCTAAAATCTGACGCCACTCCATTTTTGTTTACATTTCATGAAGAAGGAAGTTGCGCTCTGCGTCTTTTTCAAAGGTTTTTCTGCCATTTCCTTCAGTAGCTCCTGGTGCAACGCCACCATAGGCGAGGAGGAGAAGAAGTTTTATAACGGGTTTGATTACTTTGACACAGAGCAATGTGAAAGTGAACCGCAGTAGCTGAAAATCTAACAAATCGTCACCTTCCTAAAAAAAATAACCCAAGTCATTTTTTGTCTAAAACGTCTTTAGGAAAGAAATAAGTGGTCATTTTTCTTACACTTCTAAATCTCTTATCAAAAAATGACTAGGGCTGCTACTTTAGGACAAAATATTTCAGCTTTAGCCCCCAATCAAACTAATTCTACTGGACTATAAGGTGAGAAAACACTAAGAATTTGTGGCAAATTGAATAATTATGCTCACAGATATTCTCTGTCCAACCTGACTGAGCTTGAGCATGTTGGCAAGGAAGAATGGGCAAAAATTTCAAATATAATTGCGACATACTCCAAAATAATGCAGATTTTTCCTATTTAGTTATAGGAAAACTAAATAGGTCTAAAAGCCTAGATCATAATACAATCTTGCACTCCTTGTAATGCAGAAAAAAGCAAAAACGTTCAAGGCAAAAGATATTTTTGCAGTGTATCATACAGTACATTTGTAAGCCATTAACAACTGAAGCGAAAAACCAATTCAGTGTTTAGTTAGTGAGAGCATGTGAAAAATCCTCCCATACAACCGGCACAGCCATCAGCGTGAAGATGCGCCTTATTCCGCCCGCGTGCCTACTGAAGTGTGATTGAATGCTGCACATAACATCTAAATACAAGGAATAAATTGCTGCACTGCTGCTGCCTGCTCAGCAAATCACTGCTACATTAGGCCCACCTAAGTACCACACACTAATACACACACAAATTACTTTTTGAAGTGCCCGCGTTGTCTGTCTGTCTGTCAGTCTGTACGGAAAGCACTTGCCCGGCACATGGCGGGGCAATTCACTGAAAGCACTAACAACTTGATCACACTACACTCTGCTGAAACGAGGAGAGATTTGGACTCGGAGTCCATTGCTTTGGCTCATAAAAAAAGAAAAACACACCCATGTACACAAAGAGGAATGATTACAAGGTGTGCGTGTGTGTGAAGTAAGATTTGCAGAAATCCTGAGATGACACCTGCCACGTTAGAGGAGTATCCATATCATAGTCCAGTTGTTTATTCCACAATCCAATTAAACATAATTGCTGCTCAGAGGAGTAATTGTCTTAGTTCCATCTGTAATCAGCTTAGCGCCTAGCAGCAGCTGGATGATGTACCTGTGCACCAGGCTTATGTAACCTCCATGCTAATGAGGGGAATTTAATTCATTTCGGGGGGCATGGAGGAAAATCCAGGATCCTGATTCAGGTAATCTTCCTTGTTGGAACCATTAGTCTACATGTCATAAAGCTTGTGTGTGCCTGTGTGAGTCGATCCACACTCATATTATCATGCAAATGGAAAAACAATCTGAAACACGCCCAGTGGCTGCCATGCTCGTGATGAGCGCAGGGCGCTGTGTCTAAACCTCTCCATTTCCCCTTCCCCTGCTGCTTTCTGCTTCGGAAATTTTTCTCTGCCGGAAGAATTTTTTTATTTATTTATTTTATTTTTAGCTATTTCCCTCCAGCGTGGGGGCAAACGCGTTCTCTTCAGGGCCCGGAGACAGGTGGTTAATTATTTAGCTGAAGAGACGTGGCTAACGAAGCAGCTTCTAATCTGGGGGGCCGCGTGGAGTTTGGTCAACAGTATCGACTGCACTGCAGATGGGATAAGATATCGTTGCAGGGCACCGATGACCTACATAGCAAGGACAAGACGGTGGCTCAACGGCAGCGTACGCGGCGCGGCGATCTCGCAGCTCTCCAGGGCAAAGATTCTGCAGCCGAGACAGAAGAGGGGAAAAGAAATACCGCCTGTGTGTCAGTGTGTAAGCTGGATGTGTGTGTGCGTGTATGTGTGGATGAGCTGGCATAGTATGTGTGGATGAGCTACCCTATCAACATGGTTTTTATGTGACCCAGTAGGAGGATCTGGTTTGCAGCCGGTCACACCCCTCACCAGTTGCTGCTGGGCAACATGCAATCAATGTGACAATCAAACGACAATTAAGGATCAATTCACCGAGTTACTGGGTCTGTCTGAGTCAGACCTAGCACAAAATGGAGAAGTTTCTAACAGACCCAATAACCCTAATAGCTCCTGGCCAACTACCAGAACGTCTGAGGTAGAATTTATCATACATAATTGATGTTTCTTTACATTTTTTTGTAGAATTTTTTTGGTGGTTTGTAAAGTGGATCCCTGCCCAGAAGCTATCGCTGATTGGAGGGCCATGGCAAGGAAAAGTTTCAAAAATATTCAAACTGAATTTTCACTTTTCTGCCATGTTAATTTGCATTCAGACCCCTTTAGTGTGACATACATAAAATCCAGCAAACCAATTCTGTATAGATGTCACCTAATGTCTTGGTTGCACTTTGTATTAGGAATGCACCGATCACCAACCCTTAAAACGTCGGACCTGCCGATTCCGATTTTTATCTTTTTTTTTTTTTTATTGACACTGACAGGTGTTATAAAGTCACACCTTCAATGCTCCAATCTTACTTTGTGAAGCAAAACAGATGTGACCTGGTGGGCGGGTCTGTCAGTCGGCGGGTGTGTGGCTGATTTTTAGACCTTTGAAGTCCAAGCTGCAGGAATACTTTTCCAAACCTCTGTGACTATTATATAACATTCTATCATAAGGGGGGAAACAACAAGACCCAGGAATCATCCTAAAAATCTGTTCTTTTCTGAAAACCTTTCAACCAAAAGCTGGTGAAAAGGTGAATGTTCCTGCCATTCATGACAGAGTGCACATTTTTTCTTCGCTTTGATTAATACTGGGTCTTTGAAAGGTCACAGAGATAACAACGGCATTCTGAAATCGTCATGTTTAACTAAGGAAAGCAGGAAGTTGGGCTACAGCAAGCAAAACAAGTTTTTCTGGCCTCCCTTTGATTCCAGGTTAGAGCCGTCTCTCAGATCAAAATTGCTGTCTTGAGACACCAACACACACACACCCCTACAAGAAACTGTAAGTCTTCCCTTAGGTACAAAGACCCTAGCAGACATTGTGTCTTCTGGGTCTTCTCTCTCACAGCAATGCCGTGAGGTAACTGCTTTCCTGTGATTGCCTCGTTCTAATGATTTGCCCCCTGCTGGACACTTACTGTCATGCAGACAAAACATGTGGAGAAAGAAGGATGTCTCTGTGATTGTAAAGTGTTACCCCCACAAGGGTTAATCAACATAGATAAGAATATGTGCTTGTTTTAGCTGAAACTAATTCTTGATGCTATGCATAAAAACACAGCAGATCTGTTACACAACAACAACAACAACCACATGCATGCATATAGCCGTCCTACGCCATCCAAGTCAAATTGTCTCCCTCTGTGCTACATGTAATTAAAGATTACAGCTGGGTTTTTTTTTTTCTCCCCCGTCTTCTCGACATGTCTGGGCGCTGATTTTCTTCCCTTCACTCAACTACAGTCAAAGAATGAAGGCGGTGGCTGTCAGCGCCACAGCACCAGCCTTATCCCTCTCTTCAAACACCTCCATCTCTTTCAGCCACATAAAAGAGCAGACTAGAGCGGCGGCAATCGCAGCCGGCGTGCTGTGTGCAAGCCTCTGCTCCGCCGCAGCCGTCAAACGGAGCTACTTCTGTATTCATGTGCCGCATCACTCTGGGCCCTTTGATGGCACGGATCAGTGTCTGGATGCACAGCACTGCCACCACAATGCACTGCAGGCCGGGAAAATATTCCACTAAATCATGATGGTGCAGATACGGAGTAGGGCGGTGCACATTTGTTGCCTTCAGAAATATTTTTGACCTGGTTATTCCAATTAGGAGGCAGGTACAACTCTGTAAGTTGGAGTCTCTTTGGGAATTAACTCTATTGAAAACACATAGAATGTAGATAAAGTTCTACTTATTCCTATAAATTTTAATGATGAGCAGATAATGGATACTAAAAAAAATTATAGCAAGCAGATGTGGGCTACAAAATAATGAGCACAACTGCTAACGTGACAGTCATCAACATTAGCTGCGTTTCAATTTACCACATAATTGCACAATTTGACATCCTTAAAATAAATTTTCTCAACATAAACATCAATATCAAAGAAACTTTCTTTTCACCAAGACGTTTTGGTGCTAGGAAGAGGCAGGTTTCTTTCTTGGCCGCATCGAAATTGTTTTATTTCACAACTGAAACAGAAATACTGTTTTAGTGTCACAGGAGTCACATAATCAACAACCAGAGGAGGATGGTGCGGCACACTTTTAATGTTGCATGAACAAACTTCACGTGCGATTTTAATTGCGTCTCTTCTTTAACGTGATTAGTGGAATATTGACAAAGCTTTGTAACGGAAACACAGCTGTTTTCTATGAGGCTGTATCCTAGCTTATAACTGGAAAGTTGAGTGGAAGGAAAACATTTGGCACCCAAAAAAGGTGCATAAGCAACAGGAAAAGGATAAAAAATGCTAAGTGGTCTGTATTTGTATGACGCTTTATCAAGTCAAAGGATTCCAAGACGTTTTACACTACAATCAATCACTTGTCCACTCACACACACATTCACACACAGATGGTGGTAAGCTGCACTGTTGCCACGGTTACTCTGGGGCAGACAGACAGAAGTGAGGCTCCCATTCTGGCCCTTTGTCTTAGCCAAGGACACAGCAGCAACATTGGAGGTTTCTTTTATCTGACCTCAGAATGGGAATAAACCAATAAACATCAGAGATAGCTTAACTCACTACATCATCTATGACTATGGAAACTTCAAGCAATTTGGATTGTGTGCCTCTTCTCTAGACTACCCTCCCACACTTTGTCCCTTTACTCAACTTTCCATTAACATTTATGTGCAGCACTCTGAATAGTTAGCTTAACAAAAAGTTGTACATCCTCTTTAACAGAGGATGTACAACTGTCAACAGTCTTCACATAAGTCCATAAAATGGTATTAAAAAGGCATTTCTCCATTAAAGAAAATGTCGTTGGTCTTATGTTATACTATCATATGAGAAACTAAATGTAAAATTTTTGCTAGCCATAGGCCTTAACTGTCACAATTAAGAGCCCATTAAATGTATCTCTACCTCTGTACAATAACATTTCCCTTTTTTCCACTGAACGACTGAAATGAATGACCTTTTTGGTGATGAGATTATTTTGCACCTGCTAATCTTTAACTTTTGCAATATCATATATCAAATGCCACTTCAGCGACTTTTCCTCCAGCACCTCTGTTTTCTCCGGCCCTTTAGAAGCTCAATAGGAGTTAACAACTAAGCAGCAATCCAGTCAGGAAGAAAGAGACAGGAAGAAAGAGAAGAGAGGAGAGAGTGAAGTGTTTTTTTTTTTTCCCCACCATCTTTCATTATTCAGCCTAAAGCCATGAATATCTGAATAAATGAATCCACAATAGCAGGAGCGGAAGCTGCATTATTTTCACGGAGCGTGTCTAAATATGGGCATAGGAAGAGAACCTCCTCCCTCATACTCCTCTGAAAGGTGGTCTTAAAATAAAGAGCTGGGAGTCTCACTCATGCCTGACTGCCCCTCCTAAAAAAACTAAGTAAATACTAATGCCCAAATCTGGAAGATTGTCCTTTGTTAATGATGCTTTGGTCAATAGGAGAAATATTGTGATTGGAGGTGCTATTAAGAGGGACTGAAATGATCTTGTTCCTGCTCCAGTGGAGCCCTGGAGAAGTCACCCGTACATGATGCTCCTGCTCCTTTGGCTGCTGCTGAATTAAATATGAAGGCACATGGGGGGGGAGCAGGAATGGGGCAAAGTGCCTCAGTTTAAATAGCAGGGAGGTGATATGTGAGCACTCTGCTGTAAAAGAAAGGGACCCCTGGCCTCACCATGCCACAGTGACACCCGGCACTTAGCTCTGTCCACAGGAGTCAAATCCCACCAGGTAATTGTTTCTTCTGTTTTACATCAACATGACCCTGTTGCAAAGGGCTTCTAGCCAAGATGCTGAACTGGACAACATATATCACCCTTCTGTGGATAAAACCTCCTTTTTTTAGCACTCCTCCAAAGACTCCAGCACATTTGACAAAATACAAAAATGCTAAACTGCTATTTCAAAATTCGCCAGCCATTTTTCAAAACTACTTCAGGTTTCAACCAGGGATGTGCCGATCCACTTCCGATACTGATGCAGATATCTGACGTTTGTGCCCAATTGATTTAAAAAATTAATTTTTTTAAAAAGGAATCATGAAGAAGATCCAGAGGAACTCCTATTAGTTTATACAGAGAAACTCCTGGTGTACCTATTCTTATTCTGCTTAGCAACCCAGAACAGGAACATTTAGTTTATATACTTCACTCAACCCAGAGCAGGAATTAGAACAGACTTAGAATCCAAAGAAACTCCTATTAGTTTTTCTACAGAAACTACTCATTACCTTAGAACAGCATTTAGCACCATGTACTTTATGGAACCAAACATGGAGAACTATTTTTAGTTTTACGCCTCACTAATCTTACCAAACATGGAAAACCAACAGCCAATTTTAATATCTTTTTGTTTCTCTTTTGCTTTTTTTTTTTATTTTATTTGTATCTCCTAACTCATGTAAAGTCCTTTGAATTTCCTTGTTCTTGAAAATGTGCAATAAAAATAAAACTACTTTAACTTGCCTAAACATAAACATAAATTTACTGAATTTCTCAATGCAGAAGTCATTGGGAAGGTAATACCAGTGCCCGAGCTTTATTGAACCAGCTGCATATTAAACTTTGCAGCTCAACTGTGTTCTATAAATAAGCTAAATTCATGACAGAAACTTCAGCGTGAAAACTTGTCTTAATGCATTCTTGTAATGCAAAATCTACTCTACACTGCGCTGCCTCTAGACTACGCCTCAAGCTATAGATCACTCTCCAGTGAGCTTTTACTTGACTGTCAGACCAACACATTGCACCATCACTAATAGCTGCCACTCAGGTCTGCCTTACTGAATGTACAGGCCATTAATTAGCCCCAGCAAAACAAGGTACAGCATACTCCAGGGGAAAGTGGAGAGACATGCTGACCAGATGTTGGACAGTGGATCCAGATGCTATCTCAACCAGGACTTAACCAGATTCTGTAGCTGTAGCTTCACATAAAATACACACCTTTTGTACCTCCATAAATTATTTTCCACAGACCCCTACAACATTGCATCCTGATTACTCATGCAAGCATCAATCTTTCCTTTCCATTCCCTTTCCCTTGATGAGTTAATTTCTCTCCCATTGGCCCGTTGTCTGAGTGACCCTGTCGGCCCAGGAGAATCCCCTAACAGGCTCCTCTTGCCCATCAGGATTGATCAGTCCACAGCTCCCTGTCAGACACGATCAATACGTCATTCCTTCAGTAACAAGGCCCCGCGCCTCTGCTGCCTCTTCCTTCCCTGCGACGCTTTACTTTCATTTTATTATTATTTCTCACAGCAGATCGATGCGGGATAAACAGGCCCACTGTAAACCACACCACAATTAGAGCAGCGCCTAATCTTCTTGTTGACTCCATCTCCTTTCAAACCACTACCCCGGCGAATGGAACGCAAATGATAATGAAACCTAATGGAATTCCTTGGAATTAAATCACTTTAAACAATGAAGAGAAGGCAGGCAGACTGAGGTATATACCAATCAATACCTCATAGGCACCCGGGCTTAACGGGCTTTTCGTCATGGTGATCATCATTTAAACTGGCAGCTTTCAGCAGATAAAAGTGAAAAATATGAACAAACACAAATGCCATCATTCTGGATGTGCCTCCAGTGAATTTTTCATGTAATGCATATTATTTCTCATTACAGAGAAGGATTGAAGGTGTGAGCTAACACAGTAAATCACAAAAGATCATTTAATTCAGAGATTCAATTTGATAAAATTCAAATACTTGTATGGAATCATCACAGGCAGGATGCTCAAGCATTCATTCTTGTTAGTTATAGTTGTTATGGATTACAGTTGTGTTAATTCATGACTAAGTTATGGTCAACAGTGATGCTACCTTCATAGTTGCCTTATCAGACAGTCACTTCACAAGAAAGATAAGCTTGAAAGTAGTGCAGTGCTTTCTCCAAGTGTATCAATGGAAAACTGAGTGGCAGGAAAACGTGTCTTCTTTGACAAACTTCAAGTTCTCTAGGATTTCCTGGTAGAAAGCTGCACATAATTCCTATCTTTACTGGCTGTGGAAACTTTGTATTGGACACCAACCTAATTGGATTGTGTGCCTCTCTACTACAATTTTCTGCCGCACTTTTTCCATCCACCTAACTTTACATCATTATACTTAGAGACAGGACTCTGTGAACATTTGTGGCATGAATGTGACACTTTATTTTAAAAAGTCCCATATAATACTGCATGATTTGGGCTTTTCATCAATTATAAGCCAGCACTATGAAAATTAACACAAACTAAGAACTTAACATTAAAAATTATGTATGAAGTGACCTTTTTGATGATATTGTGATATTTTAAGATTCACCTGTATGTTACTGTAGTAAAATCAAAGAAACTGGGTTCAATTTAACTACCAAAGTGTAACAATTATGCAGGTAAACGCAAGGAAACAGTTTTATGCTTTTCTGGAAATGTGATTTAAAAAGCTGAATATCAAGATATTTTAATACAACCCAGAGCTCCTTATAGTTAAGGTTAAAACTGGTGGTTAATGTGATGTCTGCATCGTCATCGTGTTCTCAGATGGTTCATATTGAGACCAAAAATGGACGACTAATTCAATCACTGAATTATGGATTTACCACGCCTATGTAGCTTGGCCTGGATTTAAGGGCACACGTGTTTGAGAGCAGCGCTGCTAATGCGAGAAGATGTCTGCTCGGCGCAGGGCAGCAGTGTGGAACTGCTGGAGTAATTAGCGAGCGAGGCCCCCGAGCTCCTCTGAAGTCCGGCCCTTTGAAGGAGGGAGCTCAGGCCGATCAGTGGCTCCTCTGATGTATGTTTGTGAATCTTTCAAGGGAGTGAGAGCTGCTAACGAGGCCTCATCTATTACCATTTGAGATGTAATTAGCGTTGTTGGAGGAATGGAGCGGGGCCAAATAAAAGTGGCTCAATCTGGGCTCCGCGCGCCCCTGTAGTCCCACAAGGAGGCAACAGCAGGAGGATGAAGTGAACAAGTCGAGGGAGACTCCCAAGAGAGGAGGCGGGAGGCTCAGCAGCGCCGACGCGTAAGCCGAGCAGACGCACGGCCGCCATACTGCGGCACAGAGTGCAACAAAGCTGGCAGGGACAGAGTCTTTGTTGGGGAAGAAAGAAGCTCTATAACAAACATATGCACGTTTCTCACCACTAATTAATCCTTTGAAGTTATCGTTTTCTCCAGAAAACGTTCACATCCTTTCTCTTTCCCCCCATATTTGGCTGGACTAAGAGTTTCAAGTCTAGGCTGCGACTGGCCCACCCAGGGTGATTCACAGGCTGCTTGTGAAGCCCCTCTTTTGTTATCTTGGCTGTGTGTTTCAGGTCATTGTCGTGCTGAAAGATAAATTGTCACCCTCGTCTGGGGTCCAGAGCATTCTGTAGTCAGTAGACTCACATCATCTCTCAATGTTTCAGTTGCTGTGAAAAAATATCCAGCTAGCATGACGCCAACACCACCATGCTTCACTTTGGGGATAGGTGTCAGCCAGATGAAGACGTGTTTTGGCTTCTCCTGGTCTGATTAGATAGGTGCTTTTTGGAAAAATCTGAGCAGATTGCCATGTGTGAGGAGTAACTTTCGTCTGGCCACACTACCCTGAAGGTTTTATTGTGTTAGCAGTGGTTAACCTTTTTTGATCGTTTTATCACCACAAGGAATACTGGAGCTCGATCTTTGTAACTGTACTGTCCTTGGTGATCTTCCTTACCAACACCCTTCTTTTCCCTTCATTCAGTTTAGTCGGCAAACCATATCTAGAGAGGGTCTGTGCGGCTTCTTTCATTTTGTTTAATTCCAAAGTGCTTTTTGAGATCCTCAATTTTTTTTTGTATCTTGCCTTAAATTTGTGGTTTAACATATTCCCAGAGGACTACAGACAATTCTTTTGACTCCATCTTTTGGATTTGGCTTGTATATATAATGCCAGCTTGGAGACCTTATGATCTCAAACTGCAAACTGCAGTCAAGCTCTACAGAGCTCTGCTAATGAGCTAATATTGGAGGCAGGTGTGCTGAAGCAGAAAGACATCTAGAAGTTACAGGACACCGTCCCTTGAGGAATGCAGCTTGATGCCACTGCCTTATGTATTATGGGGAAATAGGGGTAGAGGTTTGTCCTCTAACCGGTGGGTTCCTGGTTTGAACCCACACTCTGTCAGTCTCAGTTGTTACGTCCTTGGGCAAGACACTTCACTTGCCTGCTGGTGACCCTTGTCCACGACAGCCTCATTTCTATCAAACTGCCCTATGGCAGCTGTGGTTACCAGCCAGTAGCTCGCCACCATGAATGTGTGCATAAAAGAGTGAATGACTGAATATAGTGTGAAGTTTTGGGATCCTCTGATCTTGATAAATCAACATACAAGTACAGCCCGTTTATAATTTGTCATCTCCAAACTAGGTTAAATTAATTTGATTTACCAAAGCTGGACTTACAGCATATCAAGTTGCAGAAAGTTCTTAAGAACGATTACCCAAACTCACTTTGCTTAGGTGTTTTTAAAAGACAAGTTAAAACCAAATCATTTTAGAACACATCTTTAATATAAAATGTGAAAGAAGTAAAGAGGGAATTAATACCCTGGTGGTACTTTACTTGTAGAACTTTATTTGTCCTTACCCACAGAGCATTGAGTCAGAATTGCTTCCTCAAAGGTCCTCGACCACCAACATACTGGTTCCATGTGAAAACTGACAGATTAGGAGCGAGTGGTGACCAATCTTCAACTCTCAGGTCACAAAGAGGTGAGAGTGGGTTTGACTCGCTGTTCTGTTAACCGTTTCAGTTAACCTCTAACCTTTCTGGGTTGAGTTGACTGGGCCTCCAATGTTTGAGAGGCCTATTGGGGTCAAGACTGTTTTCATTGAACATCAGCAGTGATTTAGTGGAAGTTAATGAACTGTTAGGCTTTGTCACGACTTAGTCAACAAAATGTAGGACGAGTGGATTAGAAATACTACATACTAAAGGCAGCTGTAAACAACTCTTTGTTCTGATGCCGTTTGTCTGAGCTCACAACTCTGACATGACAGAGTCATTGACAGCTGGGGAAAACTTTAAAGGCCAAGACATGGATTTTCCATAGTGCAATCAGGTCACTTGAGAGCAGCAGTGTCGCTGCAAGTGGGAAGGCTACTCAGCAGAGACGGTAATCTTTATCAGAGCAAGTCATTTTTTTCTCCCTCTCTTCCTCATTCATCCTCTACTCTCTAAGGTTGTTGAGCAACAGAACTAGGCTGAGCACCGCACATTAGTATGCAGCACGGAGACAGTGAATCAATGGAGTCTGGAGGACTTTCCACTCTCTCTCTTTGCTGGATCTCTGCTATTAATGACCAGGAACCAGGGCCTGTCTCCTTGTAGCCAAAAGCCAAATTATAAGCTGTGAATCAGCACAGCGTTTATGTGCCACCATAAAGCAAAGTGACTCAGTCTGCAAGGACAAACACATCTTTTACATCTAAACTAGAAAATCAGATGCTATACTAAAAGTAGGGACCAAAGATAAAAATACAACAAAAAAAAATCAACTACAGTGTGAAATGTGGGAGAAAATACATTTCTTGTAATTTTTTGTTGTGACAGTAAGACTGAGAATTATAAACAAATACATGCTTTTCAACATCCTTGAAGTTTTTATGTTTCTTTGTGTTAAAAGCACAAACTATTGTCTTTTAATTGGGGTTTTTATCATCACATAATTATGATGAGGGTAAAAAAAGCATATATCTATGATTTCTCTTTGGAAGTATTTTTCAAGTAGATTTAGGTCTGGACTGTTCTAATACATAAATATGGCATGATGAATACCATTCTTTTTTATCTCTTGTGGTATTTTTAGGATTGTTGTCCTATGGGAAGGTGAACCTCAAGATTTTGCCACTAACAAATGTTCTTCAAAGATTGTTCTGTATTTAGCTGCATCCAGCATTATGTTGCTATCACTATGCTTCACCATGGGGATCTTGTACAAAGTATTGGTTTTGTGCCAACACTGTGCATGTAGGCCAGAAAGCTCATTTTGACCTGATATGATGTGAACACTTCCTAAGGTTCGCTTTGTCCAAATGACCTTGGGGACTTTAAACAGTCCTTCTTGTGGTTTCCTTGATAAATTATTTTCCTTTTACTTCAGAAATATACACTACTTTGTGTTGGTTTATTACAGCTAATCCCAATAAAAAGAAACCTAAAAACATTCAAGTACAGCTTGACAGCACTCACTCTCACTTCATTCTAGTGGAAGCACACAAACAAGGTGAAAAAGAGAAAATAAGAGACATAGTATTATTCTCACATACCATATAAAGTGGATGGTAAAATAACAAAATGCGTAAACAAATAGTAAAGCTGAAGGAAAAAAAGCTTTTAAAAGCTAAAGCATAGAAACGGGAGTCAGAACAAGGATGACCTGTAATGGAAGAGCAGGGGAAGAAGAGGATTGGTAAAAGCCTGATAAAATAAAAGACTGTAACATCACTCCACTTCTTTGCCATCAGACCAAGAGATGGTTTAGGGAGTGCATGAGCTACATCACCATAAAGGCACGACAATGTGTGCTTGTGTGAGCAGCCTCAGCTTGTAAAACAAAATGCTTTTATGAGGAATAAAATAATTAGTAACTGAGTTGAAAGAATAAAGGGGAGTGGAAAGGATGGATAGCAGATGTTGGCAACATTCAAAAGTTGTTGAACACGAGGAGTAATAGCAAGCTTTTTAATCACAAGACTGAAAAGTGAGAGGGTGGTCTGGAGCTAAACCATGAAAATTCATGTGCCAAAACACAAACAGGCCAGGATAACTTTATAAATATTTCTGAGGGACAAATCAGAACCATCTTAAAATCTTATTGGGATTTAAATCCGCAGAAATGACAGCACAGTGGC
This sequence comes from Girardinus metallicus, assembly GCA_903067095.1. Classification (NCBI taxonomy): domain Eukaryota; kingdom Metazoa; phylum Chordata; class Actinopteri; order Cyprinodontiformes; family Poeciliidae; genus Girardinus; species Girardinus metallicus. Next base: position 39,567 of record CAEGAE010101142.1, on the reverse strand, counting down.
TCAAACATCTAAGACGTTTTTCACATTTTGTCACATAACTTTTTAAATAAACATGGGAAAAAACAAAAATGTGGAACAATTTAATCTGATCAGTTAAGACCAAAATGAAACCTTTCAGGATATCTGTAACATGAACAGCACACATGCGGATTATTTTATGACAAAAACATCAGTCTATGACTGTAGTGTGTGTCAGAAAACAGTGTCTCGCTAAGTATATAGGATTTAAACAGACCTATGCATGCTAGTTTACATTGACATTTATGGGAATTAGCATTAGCAGGTTAGGGGACCAGGTTAGCATTCCAGATGTAATCAGAACTGTAAAATTATGACTTTCCAGTTGGAAAAATCAGCGTCCAAAGCCAAACTTCCCACTGGGAAAGTATTACGTAACAGATTACGTAACATATTATCATCAGTTAGGAGTCGTAAGGCCAGCTTCATGTTTCAGTATTGCCATTTCTCACATCAGTAGTATTAATCTGCGGTGGAAACATGCTTATTTTAAACAAAAAAATTGTGTTTTCTTATGGAAAGTAAAGCTTAAAATTATATTTGTAAGAGGTAGAATGAACAACAACTATGGGCGTCGCCATGTGGAAATCCTGATTTCTTAATTGGAAAGATGTTACCCTGGGTGTGACGACAAACCCAGCTCTGAGTTCCGACTTCTGGGGTAGCTGGAATGCTGCATATTAGTTTCTCATCCGTTTACATTTTACTTAGCATTAGCGGTTTGCATTATGCTAATGTTCAGATGTGTAGTTACATTTTGGGGTCTTTCTGTCTATTTTACTGCTGTTCTGCACAGAATAATTGAGTTACAGTTGAGTTGCAGAGCACGCTTGCAAGGCAACACATTAAATAGTTTTATTTGTTTTAGAAGATTTATATGGTTTAATACAACGGAAGTAAATCCGTAGACTGTTCACTGCATGTGTCTAGCAAGAGACACATGCAGCTTCACATCCTGGGAGAACAGAACAGATATAAAATATCAATTTCTCAATAAATAAAACTGTTAGGCAAAAAAAAAAAAGCAGCTGTAAAGACAGCAAACTGTTTTTTCACCTATTAGAACCTAATTTTTATTGCAACTAAAATATGAAAGGGTTAGGGTCATTTTAAAATGCAACAAACTGAAGTTTCCAATGAATACCAATGTAAAGACAAAACCAGATGTTCTTGAATTTCAATTCTTAGGGACAGTGCTGTCCTCCCTGAACTCATGATTTATATCTGCAGGCTTATCACAGATATCAAGGAATTTCAGCACAAGTTGTCCTGAATATGTGAAGCAATCAGGAGGATTGGCTTACTGGAATTCAATCAGCTACTTTCAATACTGCTGCCAAACAGGAGACCTTTTGATAAAATAGTGAGCCTTCGCCTGCCAGTGGGTTTAATGGGCATGTGACTTTGAGCATCTAGTCCAAAACACCGGCTCTACACTGCCATTTCAGTAGTGTGTACAACTGTTTGTAGGTCACTGTGCTTTTGATAGATTGTCAGTGTGTGTCAAACATTACAGCAAACGCTTCAAAATTGGCCTCCTCCAAAAACAAAAAAAAAGAGCTTTGGGACCAGACCACTTAGCCTCTTCCGTTTCTGTGGTGACAGTCCAGCACTGAGGAGAGACAGTCTAATTTCACTGCAGGCTGACATCCATTTAACTTGAGTGATGATGTGGCAAGGCCCCCATGTGCACATGTGAACATGCGAATGCTTGCATGGTAAGAAATAAAAACACACAAGCAGGAAAACAATCTAAGAGCAGTATTTTCAAATCAAGGTGGGATCGTTTGATGGAACATTAAATGACTTCGGTCTTCTGTTTCGCACTGACCGGGTCGAATTTACTGGCTTTCAAACTGCTGTACGCTTCAATGCATCATGGCCCCCTCCGTTGTTATCCAGTCCAGTGTCTTTAGCTTTTACCCCTGTCCCATTCCTTACTGTCACGCTGTAAACAAAACCGCTTCATCTTAATAGATCTCTTTACTGTCAGCCATCAAGAGCCTCTCAAGGTAAAGGTTGATGGGGAATATACATGAACCTTTCAGAGAAAGTTAGAGGCGAAGGGTGAGACATGACCAGAGACAGGGGCCCCTGTGGGGCCAAGGAGGCCTCCATCGCAATAGCAGCTGATGAAGATAAATGGACGGGAACAATATGGCCTCCCTGTGGCAGCCTATCATCTACGGGAAAAGGGGGTTTGGTATAGTTCGCTGAATGAGGGACATATAGCCTAATTGGTGACCAGCAGGGTAGGGGATAGACTGGGATAGGGTCTCCAGCAACTGAGTGGCATGAATGTCAATCCATCTTGAGCAGGGGTCAAAGATCAAGTGATCTGCGGTGGAGGAGGTGGAAGAGGGATAAGAGTGGTACCTCTGAATGGCGTTAGAGTCCGATTTATTCATCAAATCACATATTTGGTATAGACTTTTCTTTTTGAGCGTGCTTCCAAACATCAGCTGATGATTTCGTAGGTTTTCATAGACAGGTGTCAATGAATATGGATCCAAGATGGTGGAGGTGTTTTTCTGAGGCAGGATCCTACATGTCTTGCCTGCAGAGAGGCCTCCCCCCAATATCTCTGCAGACTAATTATTTCAACATCTGTCCACAGATTGTTATTCTCCATATTGTCCTTGATAGATCTTTGTTAATAGCATTGATTCTACTCAGTGGTACCATCAATCTGAATTATACAGTGTTGTTATATGTCAAGCTGAGTGGCGTACCCTTTGAAATCTGATTCCATCTGTCAGACTGGATCGGATTTGTGAAAATCAGATTTCATCCAATTACATAGAAAAACATTGGTATTGTTTGCAGTTTAAATGTCCTATAGCATCCTATAAATTTATATATAAATTGAGTATGAGGTTAATATCTTATCCGCAGTAGATAGCTCAATTGTTTTTTTTGCATTTAGTATAAATCCAGATAAGTTGGTCCCGCAGGCTGAAGCTAATGACTAAACCAACTTCTATCATCTTAAAACAATTCCAATCTCCAAAACATTACAGCAATTTATGCAAAACCTTTACACAAATCTTTAAAGCTTTTGTCATCTTTGTTTTTTCACAACAGGCAGCCGTTACTCACAGAGGAAAGTGAGGTAAAAGGCAGTGCTCCACCAATGATATTGCTGTGTGCGACGTACAGAGAACGGTCAGTAAAAAAGGTCTGATAAAAAAGTGAGGCACTCTAAAACTGACATAGAAAATAATAGTAAAAATCTATAAAACCACAATTCTTTTAGCTACTACAAAGTTTTAGCTTTTTATACCGCTTTACTTGAAAAAATGGCCAATGAAGATGACTAGCTGTTACCTTCAGGAGGTACACTGATCACATGCCTGATCTAAAAAGTTAATCAAAGGCCACCCAAGAAGCTCTTACACAAAATCTTTGTCCAAATGAACAAATGTGGAGTTATATAAAGGGAAAGGAAGAGGTTTAAGTTCAAGGAAAATGTTACAAGTCTGACTTTCTGCAGTGGACCTAAATATATTAGACATAAAATAATAGGAATTGGCCAGTCCCAGCTATTAAGCTACAGTTTCAAATCTGCTAAAGTTTTCCTCAACATCATTGGTCAAAATCATTTTAAGGCAATACCACAGAATCTGACAGTTTGATCAGAACGGCACTTCAGTTGTAGCAAAAATACTCAAGCCAATGATGGCTTCCAAACCAACAGAGAGCCATCCATCTCGCGGTTTCAGAATAACCACAACGTCCGATCGACAAGTGCCTTGTGTGTTACACAGAATAAAAAACTCTATGCTTTATGATGTAGAACATTATCACGCTTTCACGTCCTCGCCTCTGCCCGTCAGCTCTGCATGCAAACACCAATGCAATCAAACACGGGCTTAACTGAATCCAGCTAAACATGCAACGTTTGCAACTGAGCCGAACAGACAGTCTGACATTTCATCTCCGTTTTCAGTTAAAACCCATTTCCATCCAAGAGAATCATGAAGCGAGGCCGGACATGTTATTATTTCTCTGAGAATAGTGTGCAGCTTGGCCTTAATGGACTAGGCCCAAACAGACTGACAATAATCCTGCAGAGAGGAATGTCAACATGTTTCCCTATGCTACAATGCTGAAGTGACACAACAAAAGGCTGATGTGAATGTGAATGGCCCCAGAGTTCAGACTGCAACAGGGGAGTATCCACCCTTTAGTCTATTCAGAGGGAAAACGTCAGCAACACTGTGTATGAGGGGCTTTTACCAGTGACTGACATGGCTAATCACGCCGCCCTGCGACTGAGAGGAATGAGAAAGACATAGCTATTAGGAGAATCCATGTGAGAAATGGTTTTAAACCCTGTTATTTGCTACCAAGGGAACAGATGGAAACACATTTAGAGTTGGGTCTAACTATGGGGAAAAAGATGATTGAACAAGAACAATCTAAGACAAGATTGACAAACCAATAAAATGACAGAGTAAATGAATACATTCAACAGGACAGTTGGAGCAAAATTAATTAGGTACCAATACAACTAAAATATACTGCCAGCTTTATTCTTTTTTTATCTGAAATCCTTTAAAAATGTAATTTCTGTATTAAAAAAGTGATGCTGATATATTTCCGTTGTGTTCTTTATACTCTACTAATCCATTAAGCGGTTTTCCTCAAAGTTACTTCAATATTTTCTCACTAATATTTTAGGTCTAGTCAAAACATATTTTAGATTTAGTCTTCTTCCAGCAGGTTGTGTCCAGGAATCCAAAATATGAAGAATAAAAGGCCTTCCCTGCCTGAAAAATGGTAATTTTTACTCTAGGAGTAAAAGCTGCCAAAATCAAAGGTTTTTTTTGTGTGTGCACCTTTATGAATTATCTTTAGCCAACTTAGAAATGCAGAAAGATTTCAATGTATTTGTTTTTAGCTTGAATATTGACTGACATGTCAAAATTGAACTGTAAACTTGTTTTATAGTCAGTGAAATTGTGTGTTTTATTAAAATGGTGATGTGAAAAAAGCTTGGCCATGGATTCTTTACTGCTACCTTCCCAAATTACGAAATGCAGATTAAAATCAAAATTAGGACATTAAATATGTTTTTTTCAACTCTTGATAAATGTTTAACCTGAATCTATTTAAATATGATTTTAAACTTGTAAGCAGCATAATGAGAAGCATTGTTGTGGTGACAATGTGCTTAAGACAGAGTGTCAGAAAGAGGCGGGGCTACTTAAAGAGACAAAAGCCCAATTCTAAGATGTCAGATATAGCCATGATGGCAAGTCAAAAACAAAAATAAAACAAGTTATTTTTGATATATACAGCATTTTTATAAAAACTGAAGGTAGAATATTTACTTGAGTGTGCCAGAGAATGGCATTTTGTGCCAGGATAATACATAATACCGCCCCTTTAAATTTTCATTCACCAATTCCAAATCCTAATTTTGTAGCAGAATTAGGGTTCTTGACTTATTTCTGTTGTATTTTTCTCCATGAATCCTGTAGAAATTAGATTGTATTTTGGTGAATAATACATTTAAATGTTGGTAACATTCCCTTTGTTCCACATTGATCACATTTAACACCTCCTAAATACATCTTAATCCTGAGAAATAAACAAGAATGTCTTTGCTTTTATGTGACAGTGATCGCTCAATAGTGAGGAAAATAATCTATTCCCAGGTTATTTTTTTAAATTATATGTATTATATGTATACATATAGAAGTAAAATCTATGTAAAAGCAGTGTAGGCTGGATTTCAGTCTGGAGGTACAAACCACGTCTGCATTTACTTATAAAACAAAGAAAAATGAGATGAACAACAGAGCCATCTGAATACAAAAGGCTTTGGGGGCTTTATCTGGCAGCACCATGTGGGAATGATAATGACCATCTTGGATCCAAAAGGGCAACCATTCATCTTAACCCTTGTCTGCCTGGCAAAACTCATAATCCCTATAACACCCACGACCCGCCAGTAGACAGCAGGGGAAAAAAAAAACGTACTTTGAAAGGGAGGGATAAAACTAAACAATACCTAATTTCCCCAGTTCGCCTTCGACTCAGCATGATTATTTAACAGTCCCTGGAAGACTCTCCATCTGTTAGCTGGTGTTAATTCGGTCTTTTACCAAATTCTCACCCCTCTACACTTCTGAGATTATGTCACTCTGCAGCTCACCCCTCCCTCTGTGTGATTCTCTCTACCGGTCCTTTAGTCAGACTAACATCATTTCCCTGGTGATAAATCATTTCATTCAGCTTTTTTTGCTTTATTCACCTTTTTTTTTTCTGCAGCCAGACCACCATCAGCTGGAATATTCTCTTTAAACATCCTCCATCCATCATTGTAGGGAGGCTAGGCTGAGCATCTCGTGCGTAAATTGTTCTTTTTTGAGTTCGGACTCCCCTTTCCCCCCCTCTCCAGCCTGCCTTAAACTAGCCATCAAGATGAACGATGGAGAAGGTTAGATGGGTCTATTCTGACCCGCGCTGACTCCCGATGCCCTCCCTGCCCCTGGTGACAGTACTAAATACTGCTGTCTTCAAAGGGAGTAAATAGTCTTCTCATTTATTTCAGGCAGCTTGCTTGTTTTGGATTTAGACTAAAACTCTGCATGTTTTTGTGTTTTCTGCCAAAAGAGGCAGAAAACACAAAAGAAACTATTCTGTTTTTTTTTTTCTTTGTTTTTCTCAAACTCCTTTGCTGTGTTGTTCCGCATCAGAATCCAAAAGCCTTTAAAATACCCACAAAGCCACAAATAATGTTTGAAGATCAGTGTATTTTCTTTCACTGAAATCCCTTAAAAGTTGTCTGAAGTCACATGAGCACTTTGCATTGTAGTAGTGTTCATGCAATTTGGATTTACTTCACATATTTTGATGCGTTGCAACAAGACACAATGTGTTTTATTGAGCTGGAAAGAAATGGACATGTGGTTTTTGAACACTTCTGATACAGTTCCTATAAAAATGATTCACCATCTTAGATGTTGTACCTTTACAATCAATCATGATCAATAGAATGTATCTGTTTGGACAAAGAAATATTACAGAGAACTCTTTAATGTCAAAGTGAAAATGGATTTCAACAAATTACTGGCAAAAATGTTTTACAAAAAATAAGTAATTGCATAATTATTAAGTAATTACATAATTATTCACCCCTTTATACTGCTCTAATTCAACAGAGGTCCAGATAAATGGTGCTAGTAGCGCCACAATGAGTGGAATGGAGATAATCTGAGTCTAGTGAGAGTGATTGTCGTACAAACACAGCCATGTCTGGAAGCTTCATTCACTGCTTCATTAATATTCCTGATGGTATTATAGGATAAAGTCTAAAATCACTCAAAGCAAATCAGAGAAAATGTTGTTGTAAAAAATCTCTAAGGCCCTGAATACTCCCTGGAATTCAGTTCAATCCGTCATCAAGAAGTGAAAGGAATATGGCTCATGTGTAAAACTGCCTAGATCAGGCTGTCCGACAGTCGTTTTATGAGAGACTCCATGGTCAAGTGGAAGAAAGTTCTTTGGTTCAATAAGACCAACATGGGGCTTTTTGGTCATAAAACAAGACACTATTTTTGGTTGACACCAAACACTTCACATCACCACAAACCCAGCATTGACACTGTGAAGCATGGTGCCTGTGAAGCATAGTGCCTGCTGCTTCTGGGCAGCAGCCCTGGAAGGTAAAATCAGAACAGCAAAATATACAGATATCCTGGAGGACAATTAGTTTCCATCTGCCAGAGAACTACGGCTTCAGAGAACATTTATTTTCAAGCAAGACAACAACCTGAAGCATCCAGCTAAAGCTACATAGAAATGGTTGGAAGACAACAGGGTGGATGTTCTGGAGTGGCCCAGTCAAAGCCCAGACTGCAATCTAATAGAGAATAAGTGTCTGGACTGGAAAAGGGCTGTTCATTCCCACCAATCTGACAGAGCTGGAAAGAATAAAGGAAATCTGGAGCCTGAATGGGACTGATCCACTCACACTGCATGCTGGGATGGCAGCCAAAGGTGCATTTACTAAATACTGACTTCAATGGGTGAATATTTATACAGTCTGTTATTCTATGGTAAATATTTTTATTTAATTGTCACTATTTTGTAGAAGTGAGATTTCACATAGACATTAAAAAGTTTTTTTGTAAATTATTTTGTCAACAAAGACAGATTTGGTTGACTTGACTGACTTCTATAAGCGAAAGAACAGCCAAGAGGGTGAATACATTTTATACTCACTGTAGTTATACTCAGCACCCCTGATTCAATATTCCAGGACAACCTTTGAAAACTTTCACATTACAGTTCTGACTATATATTTTAGCTTGCTAGTAGCTAACCCTCTACCCCACACCATATGTTTTTCTTTAAGGATTCATAAAGGATTTTCTCATGATCAGTTCCATATTTAGCCATATTCCCAATCAAACAATGCTATCACCAACATGCTTCACAGTCGGGATGCTGCATCTGGGTAATATCAAAATTAGTTTTTAGTTACTCGTAGGATTTTTTTACTTAGCTTCATTTTTTTGACAAACTGAAGTCAGTGATTGCACTGTGACAAAAATGTTAAATTCACAGAATATGAATGCTTTTGCGAGGAATTGTGATAGTATAAATATATCCAAACCTGTGATAAAGACGATCATTTTTTTGTTGCTGTACTGTGTTACAGAAAGAGCTGACAGGCCCGTGTCTCTCTCCTTCTAGTGAATTACCATCTCATTGTTCAAAACTGAGCGAAAAGATTAGCTGAGAATGATCTGTCAATGTAATAATGGATCAAAAAGGAACAGAATACATGACCCAAATTACAGCATATTGTCAGAAAGTTCTGAAGTAAAAACCCTTTAACAAAACCCGGCTACAACAAAGGGCGGGGGGGGGGGGAACAGTGAGCCAGGAGTGACTGACAGCTCCAAATAAAAAAAGCAGTCAAGCCACAAAGAACAACATAAAGCCTGAAACGGTACTAACTGCGTGGTAAATCTGATTAAGCATCGGAGCGAAGATGGCAGGCAAGGCTAAGTGACTCAATGGATGAGTAAGTGAATAAATAAAGGAGAGAAGATTGTGGTGGCCGCCTGCCATGGCACCACGTTATTCCAGCAGCCCTGTGTGTGTACGAGCCAGGCTAAGTTTCTGCAATTACTCTGACTGCGCTCTGTGCCGGTGAGCTAATTAGACATCGGCAATGCCCGGGTACTCGCTGTCTAGAAGAGGAGGTGAGTCACAGGGGATGAAGATGGAGCCAATGGCTCCTGTTTTTCACCTGAAGACCTCCCACACCAAGGGATGTGTTACCTTGTTTACAACCAAGACTGTAAAGGAGAAATGAGCCCAAAAGGAGAGGGAGTGAAAGTGGCTGTTTGCCCATGTAGAGCTCTTTATGTCGCTTAGCACAGACATATGAACTCATGCTAGAGGTCAGGCACAGGTCTCTAGATACACACAAGTTTTGTCCTGGGTACATCCAAGCTGTAAGAGGCCAGTAGAACAAAAAAAGAAGGAAAAACACGACAGTGGTTTTAGAAGATTTACCTACTTAGTGACAAAGCTCCTAAAGAAAAAACATGAGAAAGATTTGTATCATTTTGTGCAATTTTGCCAAAATGTTGTTAAAGCTGCAGTGTGTTACTTTTATAAAAATATTTTTTTGCATATTTGTTGAAACTGTCACTGTGTAGTGACAGTTTATTTGTTTATGAGACAAATAAACAGTGGAAAAAAATAAAATAAAAAATCGAGCTCATCCGCCTTGGTGGTTTTACTATAATGGTAAGCAGTTTCTCCACCATTAGCACTTTGAACAGCGAGTATGTGAGGTTGACTGACGGCTCCGAGACCCTCCCCCTGACTCTGATTGGTTGTTTTTTGTTTGGGAGCGATGCATTTCTTAAGAAGGCAATAGTAGGAGGTGGAGAAGATTGATTTTTTACATCTCATATTATACTGTGACAACAGGGTGACAGTTTTAACAAATGTGAAAAAAATATATTTTTAATACAAAAATTACATACTGCAGCTTTAAGCATAGTTAACATTTAATAAGTACTTTGACAACATTAAGACAAATGATAAAATGTCTCGAACTGCTTTGCTTCACCTAAAAAAGAAGAATAAATATAAAGTAAATGGTTACCATTTGCATTTACCTTAAAAGGGAAAAACATTAACATTAATTATAGTTTTAAAGGGAGTTTCCTTTCAAATCAGCACAGCCAACATCTACAAAAGATCTTAGAAGGGCACTTTTTCTGTTCAGAGGGAAAAAAAAGCAGGTGCTCTAGCACTTCTTAGTGTCTACCTGTGTACGTTCCTCTGCATTTGGATAGAAAAAAAATGGATCTAAGGACCCCAGACAAGACTGTCCACAAGTTGTGTAGCAAAATGTAAAAAGTAGATACATTTTCATCCCTACAAGATATAAAATCTATTATAAACTGGTCTCTGCAAAATCATAAAACTCAGATGGACAGAATCTCTCTATCTAGATAATCTCTCTGCTTTGGCAGATTGTCTGCATGTTCAAGAACATCCAGGTCTAATATCATCATACTCCCTATGCCTAATTCAGGGGTCTACTCCCTCCTCTTCTGGAGTGACACCATAATACTGTGCGTACTTTAACAGCACTGCTGGCAGGCCTCCTCCAGGCCCAACTCTTCTCATTTTCAACAAACACACAAAGCTCTCTTTCAACAACCTTCTAACAGACTTGACTCCTTCTGAGAGAGCCTGCTTAAACAAACCCCTCTCACATCACAGCTTGCCATGTTGCACCCTCAAAAGAAGAACAGGAAAAGAAAACAGGAACTGATGATTATGCTCTTTTTTCACGACGTCTCATTATTAATGGAACGATGATCTTGCTGGTTCACGTGAGCATGAGAGTTCTTGGGTACTGAGTTTTCTCATTAGAAACACAGATTCCAGCCTCGACCTAATGAACAATAATAATACTCCTGTTGGAACGCGTCGCCGAGATGAAACCTGATGGCCTCTGCTGGTAATTGGGTAACCATCCACTCATTAAAGGGGGAGAGCAATAAAAAAGCAATAACATTCTCAAAGTGCTATCGGAGGAGGAATGCAGCACTTTCTTTTTGACAATTCATCAACAGCAAAGCCCTGCCTATTAGCTGAACGAGAGCCCTGGGCCAAATAAACATCTCCCACTCTGCATAGTTGGTTTGATGGGTAAACAGTCTTTGATGCCTTCGCTGCCACACGCTGACATTCTATGTGGATATAAATGTCCGGGCAAGGAAAAGAGCTAGCTTTTAGTGTAGTTCAAGTCCATTAGGTGTCTCCAGTGGTTCTTCTTCTGGAAACTTTGTTGATTACTTTGTGTGTTCTCCTTACCCAGCGGGTTCACCTCTGAATACAAACACCAATCAGGCATAGTCTTATGGGCAGCTGCTTCGTAATGTGTTGTGTTGTAACAACTCAAATCATACGAGGAAATAAATTTTTTTTAATTATTTGAGGTAAATTATCCACCTTGTGAATTTGTTAAATTACATTTTGCTATTTAGTGCGCGATCTTCTGGTTCCAGGCGATTATTTGCGTTGCACTAGGCTCTCACTTCTGACAATGAGCTGTTGATGAATGCTAAGTGCTATTAGCAGCTATGGAGGGAGACAACAAGGGACAGAAAGAAGCGCCACCTAGAAAGAGACAAAAAGTGTCAAAGTGTGGCCTCACTTTAAATAGAAAAGATACAACACCTCAGTGTGTGTATTGCAAAATGGAACTGGGGTTTCACAAAAGCAACATCCTGGAACACATTAGGAGGAAACATAGTTTAAAGTGCTGCACTTGTTACAGTCTGATTAACTTGTGGTGCTTTGCAATCTGCACCTTATTTTCTGTATTTGATCAAGTGAACTTCCTATCCTTACCACTTACTCCTTAGATTTCAATAAGTAGGTTAATATCTTTTTATATAGTGCATTCTCATTTAATTTTCTCTGTGCTATATGTATTGTAGAGTTATTAAACATGCACCACCGACCCAGCCATCAAACATATAATTCTGACTCCATCCAGTCCAAATTGCAGATTGTCGTCATTATCAGTCTTTAGATCTAAACTCTAGGAAACATCGACTACATGCATCGAGTTTGTCCATAGGTGCCAACAGTTCTGCTTGACTAAGACTAACTTTTATTTGTCATTGTTAGCACAGAATAAGGCATATTCTACGTGTATAATGAAATACATTTGTCAAACATTTAAGATACTTAATGATCAAGAATAGTAATGATGTGAAAAAAATAAAATAAATATTTTTATTTAATATGTTTTCTTATTATAAAGATAACGTAATTGTTTTTTACTAGTACTTTCTCTTTCATATATTTCATTTCCTAGATTAAGTTGCTACTACTGAATGGGACTTCTTTTTTTATTAATGAATTAAGAATCAGAATAATTGATATATCAATACTAAAATAATCTTTAACAGCTGCCAGTTCATATCTCTGGTATTGTAGCGCTTGTAATGTAAAGTCTGTACATTACAAAAGGCTAGATTTTCTGCCAGGTTCTGCAAGTCCAATCGTTACCCAATGTCTCCCAGCTCCTCGTTGTAGTTTATTTTCTAAATGACTACTGCAGGGAAACTTTTTGGATAAGAATATTTAACTTTCTTTGACTGGCTCAGGGAACACACAAGGCCTCTACACACAAGGCCCGTGGCTTTGAAAGCAGTGAAGGGAAAGGATATCAGCCAAGAGTGACGCAAAAGTCATTCTTGGGTCTCATTCCAGCAGATACTTCTGTCTGGTACTGACAGAGTTGGCAACCCGGCAGTTCAGAGTTTCACTTGACTCGTGAGATAAAACCTGTCCAAGTCCTAACCTCGCCTCCGTCCGTAGACTCAAAGAGAGATGTAGCGTCAACGATACAAGAACCAGGCAATTCTGTTCTAAGACTTCCAAACTACCTTTGATGAATTCGAAAGCTATTTTTTATGGCAACACTGCTCAGGTTCTCAATAATAAACACTTAAATAAATGAGTTAGCTGAGGTATCTTCACACAACAGGTCAAGCAAAAGTGAGTGTTATGAAACATGCAAAACCAATACAGTGTTCTTGGAAGACGTGAAACCTAAAAATACCTAGTCTATCCTGCAATTACTTTTATATGTGGATTAAATACAAATGAACAATAAATGAGACATATTAAGCTTCTATTAATATTTAGAGGGAACAAATTACCCAACTTAAATTTTAACAAATTTTGACTGCAATAATTGCACTAGCAGCCAGAATATGATGCCAGGTGATTGCGAGCCCAGACCTCCCAGCTCATAAGACATTCGACCTTAAAGTTTACTCCCAGTAATTGATGTGCCCATGTGGATGAGGATTCTGCTGCTTTCTTTTTTGGGCTCAGCTTGGCTGATAACCAGGAACCAGAATCATTCTGGAGGCAGGGCACGCTTCCAGAATGGTCCCTCAATCTCCATAATTAGGGTGAGGTTTTACCTCTATTGTGGTAGTTTGCCATCAAAATTTTGAAGTTTTTTGCATCAGAAGGAGGTCTGTTGAGGTCTGTAAGGTTTCTTTGGCCAGTTGCATTTCATCTTGCCTGGTAAAAACCAGCCCCTAGTTTTACACTTTGCTTTGTCCAGAGGGTCTGGACCCTGAGCAACAATTGCCTGGGTCCAAGCAATCATAGAAGTTTAAAACAATTGGACCTGACTTTACCCAATCGCTAATGTTTGGCATGCTGGTTACATATTTAGCCGGTCAGATGGACTTTCACTACCCTTCATTCCCATCCCCATTTTGATATTGTTGACCAAGGTGCTAAATGTCTCCCAGTGAAGTGAACATCATGTTGGTAAAAAAGAGAATAAAGAGTGAGAAAGATGTGGAATTATCAAACACAAATCATTGCCAAAATTTACCAGTATCATGACAAATTACATATTTTTCTAATATAATGCAATCCTACACTTATAGTCCAAAGAATAGCAGGTAAAGCTGTTTTTTTCCTCTATTCAATCTTCATATTTGAGAGATTTTTAAAGAGAAAATTTTTATGCTGCCGGAATGGAAATGAACGGTATTACAAAACTGGTTTTGTGGTTTTATATTTCTTGTATTTTGGTCCATGTTTTCCAGCACTTTTAAACAAAAAGTAAGTGTGCAACATTTGTGAAATTGACAGTGAATTAGATTACATCCAAAACTCCCTTCAGCTTTGTCTCATTGTGGTCTGAACAACAATTTGCCTAACTAAGGTTCTCGACCACAGACATGACAAAAACACAGAATCTGACGTACGTAGCAATCAGGAAAGTAAAAAGTATAGACCTCAAGAAGCAGAGGGAACGAGCTTCATGTTTCTATTGTGTGAAGCCACAGGCCACGGCATGACGTCGCGGGTTCCACTAGACTTCTACGGCATCACTTCTCCTCAATTGTTTTTTAAGACTGAACATAGAGAACGAAGGACCTGACTTCCTATCTGAAAGAAACACAAGATAGCCTGCCTAGAAAATCCTTCCTTCTTCCCCAGCAGTGACTTTGGGGAGATAAAACCTACTGAGGGAGGACTGCTTCTTGTACCCAAGATGTAAGGATGGCTGTGATAATTAGCAAAGACAAAGAGAACCTCTGTATGCTTTACCGCTAGTGAACGGAAGGTGAAATCTAGCCAAGGCAGTACATTAAGAGGAAAGATAAACAGTTTGCTCCAGATGAAACTGTGTCAACAGGAGTGGGACATGTGAAAATGGAGTAGAGGAACTTCCTCTGTGAAAGTGATGAATGTATTATGGCTGCAGTGGAGCCGTGTTCACGGCCCTGGCCGCCTTGAGACTGTGAATACGAGCGGAACCAGCTGTAGAGTGGGGGCGGGGGAGCAAGAGAAAGTTTAACAACCCTATATCTCCAGTCCCATGATAGAGCAGTGTGTAAGGAAGGTGAGACCTCTTTCACATCCCTGCACCAGTTCTCATGAGGACTCGCCAAACTCCTCAGCTGCCGCGCGCTCAGGGAGGCCATCTGGTGCCGAGAAACCCGCTGGAAAGAGCCGAGGCGGTGCTAGCCGCTCACCACGCTACCCTCTCACACACATATTTGTCCTAGAGAAACACTCTAAGATTATCTCACACTCCATCCACACTTCAACTTCCATGGCGCTGTTCTAATTTCATCCAATTAAGCTGATTTCATAGTTTGTTTGTTTTGTTTCTTTCTCTCTCTTCAGTGTCCCTCTCTCACTCCCTCCCTCCGCACTCACCAGGATCCCAGCTGGGCTTAAACATACACAGACGGGTCCTCTGAACAAATATTAACTGCTCGGCTTGGGAGGATCGGGTGCGATCTTTAAGTGTGTAATTTAGGGGAATTAAAACATATGTTAAAAATCCTTTTAACAGTGTTAGCTCTTATTTAAGTTAATGCTCTCATCCTTGCGTCAGTGTTAAAAGTCATTTAGGTTCGGCTTGCCTTGTCGCAAGCAAACAAGACATGCATTTATCTCCACTTATTAACTCAATTCCAATCTCTTGAATTAGTTTTCACTTACCTAGACAGGCGGCAATCACAGTTGAGGAGAAGATGGCAGAAGACATAAATAATTGTCCAGAAGGAACATGCAAAAAAAAGGGAAAGGAACTGATTAGAAACAACAATGTTATTTAAAGGAGCAGGATTATGTTTTTTCAAGGTGGGAAGTGGCATTTTGTAGCACAATCAAACAACGACATTATTTTCAATTGTTATAAGAATGCAATATACAACAAATATGACTTAAAAGAAATTTGACTTTAATGCCAGGAAATTGGACCTCTGTCTCTTTAAAAACTTCTGCTCTTTCTGAAACTCCGCCTTCAGGAAGTCATCACAACATGGCTCCTCTATTGACTCTTTAACAATGCTTTTACCGGTGTTGCACAAAGAAGTAGCTCATAATGAGCTCAGCAGATGCCCAGTTCCATCAGATGTTTGCTAACTGCTGCTGGCTAGTCTGAAGGAGCTGAGTGGGGGTATTGTGGGCCGGGGCTGCTTTGTGAGGTGGAAGGTCAGAAACTTGAAAAATGCAGGTTCGAGATGCTGGGTGGACCTAGAGTCTCAAAGGTGGCTCTAGGTCCACCCAGCTGGGTTTTGCACAGTTGAATGGCTGCCACGAGAGATTAAAGGATTTTTTTTAAAAAAGCATCAAAACAACATGTTTCTGATGAGGGAATGACATTATAACATGACGCAAAGCTCAAAAAGTGAATTTTATATGATACTGTCCCTTTAATACAAAAAAGGAAAAATTTAATTGAAGTCTGAAAAAAACAGAGCAGTATCGCAGTGCCTGCCCCACATCTACACATACTCCTCTACACCACCAACCCTTCCAGCTTTTCCTCTTCAACATCTGCTAATACCCAGACCTCTGACCCCAGGAAATTTACTCTGTCAACCTTAACCATTCTCTTTCTTTTTTCCATCTTTATGCTTGGTGGATCACCATTATCCATTATCTTTTCATTGGCTGTAACCAAGAAAAACTATTTAAATTCCCCTCAACCGGCTCCCACTTTCAGGCCAAATGCAATGAGTTACTATTCTGGGATGGGTGGATTGTAGGTGCTGCGCTTCCTGCATACAGTAGGATGCCTTTGGTATTTTAGAAATTGACTCGTTAGTTTAGATTTTATAGCTGTCAAAGACATCTGACTAAATTACTGCATAAATCTGTAGTGAGTACAATGGACTTAATATTACAATACAGAAATGACTATTGTATGGATGACATTATTAGAAAACCCCTTTATTCTATGCTTGGTCATAGCCAAAAGGCAAATTGTAATGGACAGTTCACACGGCAAGATTTTTATGCCAACTTTTGTATATTTTTTTACTTCTGACAATCCTAAAGACACTCCGATTACTGGAATGGTTCTAAAGATAATCTTAAGAGTTTTTTCTCCCATGTGTGTGGTGTGTGACGAGTACACACAAGAATAAACAACTGCAATGATGGACCATCCACTCTGGTGGATGTTGGGGACACCTTTGTCACTTGTAAATATAGCCCAAAATCTATCGCCATTGCTTCTTCCCAGTCAGTCATGTTTGCTTACTCTGAACTAACGTTTGATCTTGAGAGGTTTTGTGAAATTTCAAGCCTTACATCTGAATATTGGTTAGTGAAAATGGTCAGGAAATAATAAAAATCATATTGTTTTCCACTCAGTGAATCCATCACAGTGTAGGCTAACAACCCAACATACAGTAACAAGAACTTTCTGCTTCATGGAAGTAACTTCTCCAAGAGGAAGACCCAAAATGTCCTGTTTTCAGTCCCAGTGAAGTCATAAAATTGTTCTGTTGTGTTGTCAGTCATATGGGAAATCAGAATGGGCTAAAATGTGTGTCAGCTGGTCAAGCCTTTGCAAAAACCACAGATCAGAAATTGACCAAATCAGCTCCAATCTCTGCATCTCTAACCCTCCCCAAATCCATCTCAAGAGAAAGACAGCATTTTGAAATTTTCATGACCCTAAAAACTTTTGTGAATTCAAACAACCAGCAATGCCTGACTAAAGAGCTTGAAAAACACATTGCACTTAATATTTATTCATCTACTTTATGCCTCTCCACTTACCTTACCATTAAATGCTGCTGAACTGGCCCGGGTTTGGGGCGTCACTCTACAACAAAATGTTGCTCTGATGGAGGACCAAAGTGAAGGCAGCCCTACAATCTCATTTCATGGATCTTCCTTCTCTGAGCGCACAGACCCGTCGTGAATAAAAAACCCACAGAATGAAGCCAAGTGCTGTGGTGGAGGAAAGCGGAGTGGATTTGTGTGGAAATTGCCAAGAGGACACTAACCTCATCTTTCTTAGGTCAGAATGCTAAGCGCTTAGTAAAGCTTGGTTATTCCTAAGTAAGGGTAGCCAATCAATTCCAACAGCCCCCATGGCGGTCACCAACCCTGGACCCCCAATGCAAGTAGTGTCTTCTTTCTACCTCCTGGAGCCAAAGGAATAGGCAGTTCAAGTGTTTGGCTTTGCTCAGTTAATTGCATGAGATATGACCCTGAATGCTTTGTGGAGGGGTTTTTCAGGAGCAGCAGCATTCTCTGTCTTATGTTAAGAGATTGACCAATCAGTGGGAAGGCATTCAGCACAACTTTCCTGAGGGATGAAGAAGAAATAATCCCTCTATCAGAACAGGGGGTGAAGTTTTGAGTTCTTTGTTCCACAATTCATGTGTGTGTTAGGCTGACTATAGAAAAAACTATTACGTACAATTGAACCATGTGTTGTTGGACCGGAGGGGAGGGGTTCTCATTTGGGAGCCATTGCATACATGAATTTGAGCATGATCTGTAATATTGCAAATTCAATTTAATCTTAATCAGATTTATTTTTCCATATTATTATTTCCCCTCCAACAATCTGCAGTAAGTAGGTCTATTTTGGAAACCACCATATCGTAGCAGTATAATGACTTCCATTTTCTTTGCTGTTATTTTTGTGCCACTGGCCTGTACCAGAAGGCCACAAAGCTGCGGTGACCACAAAGGAGTAACTCTGGTCTTCTTGTGGGTCTTGGACAAAGTTCTGGGACCCAGACTTGGAGACCACTTAAAATACTGTTTTGTTTTTCCTTCTTTCCACCCTTCATTTCACCAGGGCAGTGAAAAAGCCCCACTGTGGACTGAAAAGATATTTCCTTTCAGGACTCAAGATTATGGAGGCTGGTGCAGCAAGTCCATACTCCACACTGACAATAAAAGTCTCCCAAGCACCGAACGAAAGAAAATGATCACTGTATGATTTCTCCACGGATGTATGAGATGATCTTTGCAGGCATGTCCTAAAATAAACTGAGCCTGAAAAAAAAAAAACATCACAGGAGGAAGTATAGAGCATTTTTATACTTAAGGAAACATATCTAAAATAAACAGACGAAAGGCCTCCATTAAATAAAAAAGAAAACATGACTTGACTGCTGTAAAAAAATCTAAAAAGCAGGATGTGCCATGACTCGCTAGTAAACTCTTCCATAGTATGTCAAGTAGATATCAATGGTATGTCTTTCAAAAGCATTCATAAAAAAAACCTTTACACTTTTAGTTGTTTCAAACTAAAAGTGTAAAGTGTTAATGTTATTTACATTTTTTTATTGATATTATGTAACTCTACAAAAAAAAGAGTAACACATAGCTATGAAATGGAAGGAAGTAGTGTACTTTGCACCAAGTCAGAATGGATCAAGAGTATCTGTTAATGACACTTTACAAAACTTTTCATTTGTAGTTGGATGGTGTGCTGTATTGTAATTGTGATAATTAAGAACCGTCTATCTGCCAATAAACTGACAAATTCCATGTCCAGTCCCTCAATAGCCTGGCCATCGCCTTCCTTCACAACTCTGATGGATTTTCATTTGCCTTTAGTGTTCACTCTACTTAGAAACGACTGCTTCATCCAGACGTCTGGACCCTCTGGATGACACAAAGTGTAGAACACGGGGCGGGTTTTGCTAGACTAGACCCTCCTGCTGAAGAAAAGCCTCCCTGCACCATGATGCCACACTGTCATATTTTACCGTAGGGGTGGTGTGTTCATGGTGATGTATAATATTTGTTTTATATTAAATTCAGTTTATTTATATAGCACCAATTCACAACAAATGTTGTCTTGAAGCACTTTGCAAAAAAATATTTCATTTCAATCGTGCTACTGACCAAAACGGCTTGGTTTGCTGTCTCCTCTGTTTTATGTGGCTAATTGCTAAATTTGGGAAGTCCTCAGAAATTAAAAAGAAATTAGCTCTTTACTGTCCAACTAATGAATCCAATATTAATGGGTTGTTGTCAGTTGTGCAAGACGTGACAAAAAAAAAAGGATCTCTGTGCTGTTTGGTTGCTAGGATGTTCCCCCGTAGCCATTTACCAAAAAGATTGTACTTATTGTGCTCCTGTGGTGATAAACCCAAACCTCTGAGGTGAAATGGAAGCCCTCTCTAAAACCATTCAATTAACTCTCCAGACTCCAGTGCCCCCAACAGGATGTGCAGCTTTCACATCAAGAAGAGACCAAACCTCAACATGTAGTCACACTGGGTACAATTACAGACAACTACACAGTCGTCTGCCTTCTCAGCCACACCCACACATGCAGAAAAGGGGTCATTACCTCTTAGCCTCACCATGAGGCTGCCGGGATCCAGTTGGGCACAAGTGCTGGAGGACGGCAGATTTGAGGCAGAAGCCATGTGCCCCTTTTCAAAGCTAAAGTGGCATCATGTAAGGCCACAGCAAAACGATCTCGCAGCTGTCCAGCCTGGAGGGCCAATTAGGTAGTTCTGGGATATCCTAATGCACTTAGCATCTGCCAAAAGATATATATAAAGCTCTACTCTCAATGGAGAACTTCCCAATCAAAAGATTCCTAAATTCATAAGACTTCCAGTTTGATTCTAAAACCAACAAAAAGAAAACCCCCTCAAACAAACAAACAAACAAACAAAAACTCCCAAATCCATCCTTATTCAAAGAGAAAACAAGAAAGACCAACCCGGCAACGCTTCGTTCGGCTTAACCTTTCCTTGGCTGCCAAAAAAGAAAAAGTTCCAGCTGTGTCTTTTGCCACCATATGCATGAAAAAGGCCCATCAAAGACCATATTTCTTTCATTCCAGGCAATTTCCCTAATCCCTGATGAGCTGCAGGGGAGAGGAAAACATTATGGATGTGGGTTAGCAGGTGGTGGAGAAGGGATTTGGTTTGTGCTGCATGAGTGTGTGAGTTTATCTGAATACGTTATAGTCGGAACGGCAAATTATTTAACGACTGAACCTTTTCGTTTTTGAGTGTGTATGTGTGTGTATTTACTTATAAGAGAGTGTCAGAATGGATGTGTTTATGTGGGATTTTTTATATATATCCCAGATAAACACAGACTTCTGTTCCTTCACAAAAAAAAAACAAGACAGGGGGAATCCCTGGAGTAGCTCCAAAGGATTAGCTTGTCCAATCGTCTACTAATCGCTGATAAGTTCTTTCAACTGGTGAGGCCTGCTCAGAGGGCCTCCCATTCAGGAATCCTCCCAATTCAGACAGAAGAAAAATATAATCAGTGTGCCGTCTTAGTCAAACAAAACCAAAATCCACATGCTACGCTAACTGCATTGTTTCTGGAAGCACTAAAGACGTTGATGGTCCGCTGGCAATATTTCCAACTCGAAGCACAGAGGGAGGGGGGAAATTGCCTCCTGGAAGCAGTCAGTCCAATTTCCTCATGTCACCACCAGGTAGCTCCTGACAGCTCCGAGATGCGGATGACAATAATGAGGAAAAGCAGCAGCTCACAATGTCAGCATTTTCCTCTCGGCAGTCAGACGAGCCTCCAGGCTATGGGAGGGAAGTGTGGGGGCAAAGCCTGGGCATCATGGGAGTGCTTCTGGTGAGCTGATTGCAATATTTTAGCAGACATCCTGACAGCAACAAGCAAGTCACAATTTCTGCGTTTTCCATCAATCTTAATTAATCGCAATTAGGTCTGTTAGGTAAGCTGTTCTTCAGGACCTCGGTGTAGTACTGTGTTATATTTTGAGGTAAATCAATACAAAGTAGTACCTAGCTAGTAAGGTTGTCAAGATACAATTTTTTTCACTTCCTATACGATACCGATATTGCAGCTTTAAGTATTGACTGATAATGATATTCACCAGATACAATACCAGCACAAATAATACATGCTTTAATTACTTATATTGTAGTGTGAAATATTAGAACAGGTTTAATCAAGTGATCTGCAAACAGAGAACATTATTATTAACAATCTGCTTGTTGGATACAAGCACTGCTGGATAGACATGCTGAAGTGAACTGCTTCTATCACCTATGCTAATTTTGCAGTTTTTTCGCACGCCTATGTGATAATTTTGTTCAAAATGCTGTTGCTTTCCAAAACTGCTGTTATTATGGCAATGACAATAAAGTAAAGTGCATATATAGTACATATATATTTAGATGCAGACAAACATAATCACCTACTCATTTTTTGGTTGATCTCAAATCAATTATGGTATCTGTATTGGATTGTGACACACCCTATTAAGTGGTTTTTAATATAATATAATAAAATTCAATGCGAACCTCTGACCTCAGAAGTCATGCCAATTCTAACTAAAGACTATCTGTACTGTAGGTTTTGCAGTGCGGTAATGTCTGTCCCAGATAGACTCTCCAGCTGGGAGTTAACAGCATTAGTGGTCGCTGAACAGTTCTCAGGAAGCTCTCCACCCAGATTTCTAGAACCATTTCAGAGTCAGACTGGGGATGTTCCGTTTCCACTCCGGCGTCCCCTGGGGGACCTCCCTCTCGGTTTTGGTTTAAAAACTTCAGAAGATCATTCCTGCTTAAAAGCATCACAACTGTTACTGGAAATGAAGTCAGTGTGATGTGCGTTGGGACGGACTGCGTCTACAGCCGGAGTAAACAAACAGCTGAGAAAAAAAAAAAGAAGAAAAAGTTTGTGAATGGGAAATTGGATAAGTCACAAATGTCAGAAACAAAAGATTCTGTTTCTATTGTTAAAACTGGATATTGTTGTTCGTGGACAGGAACGACAAGCGGCAGTTGAAAAGACCTGCTACTCTTCTCAAAAACCTAAACCCTAGCTACAAGGGAGTTTCCATTACTTTCTGGCAAAAGATCTTGGCACTGACAATGAAAGAAAGGGAGGGGGAAAGGAGGAGTAAAAAAAAACTGTGAAATCTTCCTTGGCTTACATCCAAGTATCCTATTCCTTTTCATCTGAACCCTGGCCTCACACTCTGTTTGGCTGCCTGCCAGGGAGACTTTTATTATTCTTCCTTTTTTCTAAGTCCGTGCTCTTACTCCAGCATTCTCTTTGCTATTGTGTTCTCTGGAGTACTCTTCTATTCCCTATAATGGTACTATCACATTATTCACCCAGAGTCTCCATACAGCTTGCATCCCCATACCTGTTCCTGTATCTAAAACTATTTAAGGAGTCACAACTATGTGTGAGGCATTTTTCCCTTCGTGTAATAACAGAGTCATTAAATATCTGACAGAGGGAGGTTAAACAAATTGTACCATGTTTGATGGATTGGTTCAATTTGCTCTGCCTCAGTTCTCACTTGTATGTAAGGAGGATTGCATATAAGTGGCGGCTCTGAGCAGCTGGGAGTGCTTGAAAAGCACTTTTTTTTTTCTCTCCCAGCCACTTTCTTCTCTACATCTACTGCGCAGAAAGAAAGCAAATGATTTATGAAGCAAACAGATTTCTAAATGAGCATGCAGCACTTCAACATGCAACACTACAAACCTGCTGATGAGAGAGACAACAAAAGAGCTGGACGTGCAGTCCATAACCACCTGGCTTCCCATGAAACAACATATACTTCAGCGCCTTGAGGATAAAGAAGCAGCCATGAATAAAGCCATTCTCCATTACGACGTTTTTTACGTTTTAGATGAAAATCAACCAGGGACAGCTGCTGAAGCAGACTATGGACTGAATTGGGTTGAACAAGAGGAACAAATGAAGTGGTTCAAACTTTTAAATACTGTCATATGTGTTTTATGCACATATTGTAGCAATATATCAAGTACCCGACAGAATACACTATATCAGGATAAAAAAGACTTGGGCTGCCTTCACTCCAGCCCTATTTAGTACGCTTTTATCAAACTCCTGTTTGTTTGGGGAGGTGTGAATGTGCAATCAAACTCTGGTTCGGACATAGAATGCAAGCTGTGGTCCGCCTACAATCCTAGGTCTTGGTCGGTTGAAGTGAACTCTGTTGAATTCATATGTGAATCCCAAGCGGACCGAAGACCGCTCCAAAAACTGTAAGTGGACTATAGTGCAGAACATTCTGGGGAAATTCAACCAAAGGGAGAAATAACTTCTGGTCTTTTACCAACGGCAGAAGAAACACCCTAAGACAACTAAAATCTGATGCCGTTCCATTTCTGTTTACAGAAAGTTGACCTCATATCTTCAGAAGTTTTCATGTTATTTTCTTCAGTAGTTCTTGGTGCAGTGCTATCACAAGCAAAGGGGGAAAGAGGGGCAACAAAAAGAAATAAGACAACAAATCATGACAGAGTGATGATTTGTTGGTCCTAATGCCAAAAAAGATTTAAAAATAAAGGTTCTATGAACCTTGAACCTGTCTCAAAATATGCAATGCAACTTAGGTTTCCTCATAACAGTAAAATAGCTTCTTAGACCAGATAGGATTCATGAAGTAATACCAGATTTAATGTCGTTAGCAGCTTGTGGTCAGCTTAGCATTGGGTTCTCACACTTCTTAATCATTCAGACCTTGCCTGTTACTGTCTTTATTTTTATCTTCTATGCAAAATGTTACCACCCAACCAATTTAAAGTGGTGGAGGCTTTGTCAAAGCTGTTGTAACTAGGTTTCATCCACCTTTCTAATGTGCAGTAACAGTCATCTCCATCATACAACTGGACAACTAATCAAGAACAACTTCTTTGGTTATTTTAAAACATGCGTCTCAAGCACAGAAACAGGGTTAAAGCGCTACCTGGGCTAACAACGGCTTTAACAGCCACTGACAGCATTTGGAAAGACAGACTTCACCTTGACTAGAACTAAAATCTCAAAAGTCACATCTTATTTCAACCACTGATGATATTTCTAAATATTTATTTATTCCTGTGTTCTTGTATTTTTGATCAATATAGCAAAGCAAACTGGTTCTCAACCAGAAGAGTAATGAATATGGGGGGATACAGATTGGTGGACGATAGTGATGGATGGGAGAGCGAGTGTGGAGTTGGGTGTCAAGAATATCAGTTCTGTTTTTCCCCTTAGGGCTTTGGAGATGTGGAAGCAGCGGGAAAGGAGAGCAGGTGGATGGGAATGCAGAATCATTGCATATGGATGATACTTACATGTCGAGGAAAGGCTTGAGGAAAAAAACGTTGCCCAGTTGGGCAGGTAAAAAGTGGATAAGAGAGATTGGAGCTCAGACAGATTTTAGCCTTTTGACTTCAGTCCCTGCTTTAAAACCCCTCCTTCTCCTTCTCATTTTAGGTTTTCAGTAAACAGCATCAAGTTATCTACCAGTTCTCTCTGCAGCGGTCCCCAGTCCACACTGGAACTAATGTGCTTGAACAAGACATCTAATGGCTCCTGTGAGCATCAAAGGCCTGCCAATGGAAAAGGACGGCTCCTACAGGGCCCCCCTTCGGCAACAACATGGGGAGACAACGGGATCGGGGGGCACCCCGTGAATTTAGATCACAGCCCAGACACCGAGACAACACAATAGGCTGCTATCATGACAACACCAAAATGAGAGTACAAAGACCCCTCATTGAGATCAATGGCTTTTAATGTATGGCTTCTGCAGTCGTGATACTTGTTGGCTCAGATTATTTCCTTTCGGTATTTCCCCCCTGACATAATTCTTGTTAGACGCCGAGCTGCAAGGTAAACTTGTCAGAAACTAAATAGAAAGTGCTATAAAATTGAAAGACACTTGAAAAATATTGAAGAGAAAGAACAAAACGACTCCCCTTCCCCACCAGGCAGCCTAATAACCTTTTAAATCAAGGGTGACATTTTTAAGTTGCCGCACCAGAGATTCTGGCAATATCAGAGCTCTGATATTAAAACCAGTGAATGGTAGTAATCTTATTGCTTTGTTTGATAAATAGTAATATGACACCACCCCTCCACCCTTCAGCTTTAGCCACCTCGGCTCTTTGCCTTCCCCCGGGAGACCTCTCATTCCTGCCCGGATTTGCCCTCGCCTTGACACCAGTTGCTAATGGCACAACTGTCAGGAAAGGCCAGTGGCAACAATAAAGTGCAGAGACCCTTATGTTGTGTGTCTTTTTGACATCAATGTGTGAATGACGAGATGAATATAATATAATTCAACAATAAAAGGCCTTTACATTGTTAAACTGCTAGGGGAACGGAATCTCTTGTCGGAATTGTCAGGTCTGTAATGTACTAACCTTAATATTAAAGTACTTCATTGTGTAATTATGCAATTAATCAAGTGCTTTACCAGTAATAACCAGCCCAGTTTAAGATTTCCAACATTAGGACATTTTATTTTCATGCAAAAAGAATCACCTTGGTTTTAAGAATGTGTACTGTCAGGATGTCTGTACCATCAAGATAAAAACTTTATTTACCCTGAAGAGGTGCTGGACAATGGTCAATAGTAATTTCATCGTCCCCATTGGGAAATGAATTTGTTCACATAGCAAACATATTTTACACACAAAACAGAACAGCATAGATTTTATAGCTGAATTGGTAAAGGAAACTGACTCTTGGAATTCAATGCGGGTACTTTATACCTACAACCTGAAGGAAGCAGCTGAATGTCTCCAAAGAGAGAACGGTCTCAACATAACATTACAGAGTTTGCCTTTCTCAACACCTGCCTGTTATGAAACTGGACCTGGGTCCTTCTGGAAATCCTACAAGCCACTTTAACCAGATTATTCAGCCTGATTTTATTGACCAGAGACAGATTGCTTTTGTCAACTTTATTGTTTGGCATTAATACAAAACACAAACAGATTCAATAAAAAAAAAAAAAAAAATACATAAAAAAAAGAATAATTAAAAACTCAGTTTCATTTAAAATTACAGCCATTTTTGGACCATTTTGGTCTTGGTAACAAATTGTGATTCACAGGACTCAAAGCATTATCAAAAAAAATTCTCAAATATTTGTAATTATCCACCACTTTTACGGTATCTCCATTTACTACTATTAGTGCAGGATGGTGGATGACTTCCTGAAATCAATTATCACACAGCTTACTCAATATTCTAAAAATTGTGTTATTTTAGGAACTTCCTTTTTAAGCTCAATCAAATGAAAGCAGGAAAAAGTTTAAGTAACAATGTCGCCAGATGCCCATCAGCTCATGATTCCTTAATATAGGTGTATTCACAGCAGCCCTGTTTAGTCCAATTTAATCAAACTCAGTTTAGGTTTCCTAGAAGGTTCGGTTCGTTTGGGGAGGTGTGAATTCATAATTGAACTATGATATGGATAAAAAAGTGGAAACTTATGTATTGGTTTGGTTTATCTATCATTTTCAAATGTAGTGCAAATAGGCTAATGTTATGTAACTTTAAAAACTGTCCCCTATGAAACACAGTATCAGTGAACAGCAGGCAAATATCTCAAGTAAGCAAAACAAAATCGGGAATTTGACTGCAGTCATATTTTGTAACAGAGTCATTTGAGTCACTGGGAATAAAATCGGTCCTGATAGGAGCACATCAGACATGCTCGCGTCTTTGTCGTACTACGACGAAGCTCAGAAAGAGCATCACATCTCTCATTTACTGTCGCCGTTGATGAAGGTTATGTCAAATTAACTGTCAACACCTGGCTGGAAGAGTGTGACCGCGGTGTGAAGAGCACAATCTGGTTGCTGCTACAGTGCAAGGGCAGACGGCAGGCTGCAAGCTGCAGAGCAGGTGAGACATCCGAGTCTGAACCGTAAGAGGGCCCAACTGAGAGAAGAGGCTGAAAGGGAAAACAACAAGCCCATTAATTAGTGCGCCACAAATGTCTTCATAATTAGGCCTAATCATCTGAGCATGGCACCGACCATACGGCTGTGGCCGTGCAACCATGCTGCTTAACTGGCCCACGGTGCGGTAGGTTCCACAGGGGAGAAATCGGGAGGCAGAGGAAGGCGAATGAGAACACTAAACAGACAAAATAGGTGAGTTTGCATCACTGCTATGCGTGTGACAACAGCCGCACCACGTTGCGTATGCTCCTACTCTCTGGTGGCGTAGTAAGGTGGTGTACTTTGGATTAGAAACCAGCCTAATTGGCCCATTGGGCACCCAGAAAAGAGCTGGGAACAGGGCAGCTGTGACAGCAATTTCCTCTGCAAATAAATCAGCTACTCTCCCTCTTCAGCATGCTCCTGCATCACAACCATCTTTTTTTTTTATATCAACGACCCCACCAGGGGAATTTAGAGTTTATTTGATTTTGAATTTTATACATACAATTGCATTGCAACATGACTGATGTTTTGAAGAAATTTCCCCAGGTGGATGTTCTAATATTTCAAGCAGTTGGTGTTTATTAAAACAGTATATCCATCAGATTGTACAAATAGCTTATTTACATATCATACATGGCTGAAACAATTAATCAATAGTTGTTATTAATCATGATTATTAAACAATCTGTCCCACCCAGTGGCATAATCATCTGGCAAATATAAAACTTAATTGGAGGTAAAACAAAACCTCCAATTAAGCACCTTTTAAATCCAGTTATTAATGGATCAATCCGAAAAACAATCAACAGAACAACCCTATGAAGTACAGATGCTAAGTCGAGCAGAAAGGATTGATGTTAGAAGTTTTTATTTAGCTACAGATGCATCCTTTGGTACAAAGGATTGAGCACTCACTAAAGAAATGCTGTTATTGCATTTTAATCAATAAAATCTTTTTACTTTAAAAAAAGGAACTGAATTGTTTATTTGCATCTTGATCCATTTCTAATATTGCATAAAAAGGCTTATGTGGTTATTAAAAGAAAAATCAGCAGAACGTGCCAATTTTGTTTAGTCCGATTAATCAACTACTTGCTGTAGCCCTAAATTGCATTTCTATTATAAAACATGGTGACGCAGAACTTGTTGCGCTTTCTGCTAAACACAACAGCAGCAGCGAGAAGCTCAGGGACAGACAGAGTCCTGCGTCTAATTATTCTGCCGGTCCCTTAAAAGTGGCAGCTTAGAATGAGACCACAGGGATGCACTAAGCTCCGCCCCTCCTCACACCGAACCCTCTCATCACTGCTGGGCAGACAGCTTAGTTTTAAAGAGAATATTCCTCATTCCCTGCCACTTACTCATTTCCGGATTATGCGATTCCACCACCAACGGCCTGTTGGGTAGAAAAGAAAGTAGGAGGGGTCGACGCATTATGTCAACAGGGAAGCGCTGCCATGCACAGACAGAAACTGCAGCCCACAACATACCACTTAGCAAAGAGGCACGCTGAGATTTAGATTGGATGGGTTCAAATTATACCCGAGAGCTTGCAGCTTAGTTAGAGGGAGGATTAAAATCTACTTCACATCAAGAGCTTTGGGGTTGTGACATCCACGGGAACAGACCGACACACACATGCTCCTGCAATTACTTCAGTCATCCTCAACAAAAATCAGTCTGGACCCAGTGGCTACTTGCCAATCCTTTTAAAAATAAGACCTGTAAATCTACGAAGGCTGGGCCAAACCTGAACAGCTAGAATCAGACGATTTTGTGTTGATCAGAACTGACCACTGACCACCTGGTTGGAAGCTTAAAAATATGTTCTTTGTCCAGCTCTTGAATGTAACAACAAGTCGTAGAGACAACGCCACCCCTCACAGTGGAAACAACACTCAAGCTTATCTACTTTCAGAAATGGTGCGGTGTTGAAAATTTGTGGTGACACAAGTGTTCGGTTTTGTATACTTTCACAACCAGACAATACGGACATTTGACTTGGCAAATGGTAGTTATGCCCTGCGACAGACTGGTGACCTGTCAAGGTTGTACCCCGCCTCTCACCCGGAACGTGGCTGGAGAGGCACCAACAGCCCTTAAAACCCCACTAAGGGACAAGGG
This sequence comes from Girardinus metallicus, assembly GCA_903067095.1. NCBI lineage: Eukaryota > Metazoa > Chordata > Actinopteri > Cyprinodontiformes > Poeciliidae > Girardinus > Girardinus metallicus. The sequence goes on along the minus strand of CAEGAE010101142.1, from coordinate 9,886 downwards.
TGTAATGAAAATGGACGGATGGATGGATGGTAGTTATAATGTATATATCTGCGAGAAAGTGAGAGAGAGCAAGACTTTCAGTTGACTACAAAAAGGTTGGATGGAGTATAGTACAGCTGCTGTTTTATCAACATAGAAGATGGTGGATTTGGAAATGGTGGCCCTGGAAACAGTAAATTGCTGAGAAGACAGTAGTTTTAGCAAAGGCTAATTGTTAATAGTAGATAATAATAGCGAGATACTAAAGTGTAACTAACACCCAAATAAACGTTTTTTTGCCAATAAGCTGTCTAAATAGGTCAGTTAGAGTTCAACCTTTAAGTTTCTGTGACATTTTTGAGTATGTTTTGTAAGATTTTGCCCAAAGCGTCTCGGTGCTGGCCCCATTGGTCAAACGGTGTGTACTGCAGTTGAATTCTCTTGTTTTAAGATGCTTAAAACAGGACAGTTTTACATCACACCAAACCAAACTCCAGTGAATTTAAAGGGGGGGGGGAGGTTACACTTTCACAGCCGGACAATATGGATATTAAAAATGAACAATTTTATAAGGATGTTAACATGATGATACATCTCCACTGTAACTGTTCAATAAAAGCTCAATAAAAAAAGGAAAAAAAAACTGTCTTTATGAAATCTTTTGCATATAAACCTAAAATCATCTCCATGTGGACAGGGCCTGATTGCTCGTTGTGTATCACAGGAGCAATTCCTGCATATTAATCATTTCTCCACTGGCAAAAAAAAAATCTAAATGAATAAAATTAGGCTGTTCTTAATGATTTGCCGACGGTTAGCTTTGGGGAGGGCCTCTGCTCCTGGTATAAATAATTAATGACTGCTCATGGCAGGTATGCTAAAAAAATATTTTAACACCGTTTTTATGCCTCCTCATATTAAATTATATCTGATCGGATCCTGTTGAAATGGAAAAAAATCATAGCACAAATTAACTGCCAAAGAAATATTTGAAATAAGCCACGACAACAATGTGAACTATGAGCTCAGATCAGCTGCATGCGTGCAGTCGGAGTTAAAATGAAAAGTTATTCTCTGAGGAGAGGCAGATAGGGGTTAAAACACAGAGTGGTAAAGCCTGGTAAACATCTTTGGCCCCCGCTGCTAATCAGCCCCTGCTGCGCTCTGCCTCCTCCTCCTCCTGTCTCAGAGGAACTGCCACTGCCTGGGCCACCATATTGTCATTAAAGACCATGGCACGGCGAGGGACCAGCGAAAACTCCAGAGCCACATCTCAAGAGGCCCGACTGCTCCACCGAGGACCGCTCTCGGTTCCAGCCACAGCATCTTGCTCCAAAACAAACAAACAGAATCTGAGACGGCCAAGCAGACAGCTATGTGTGTGCAGAGTTAAAAAAAAAAAAACACAATAGCTTTTAAGGTTTCTTTTTTATTTCTTGAGACACAAGATTCTGTTTACCTAAACCTGAAACTGAGTTCTCTCCTCTAGATTTTCTTGGAAATGTGGAGGGGGGAAAAAAAAAAGAAAAGGTGGTTTCAACTAAAATCTATCCTCGGGCTTTTTACCAGTCAGGATTGAGATTAATTGATTCCAAGCATAGTCTGCTAAAGAGAAGGGTTTAGGCAGCAACAGAACAGAGCCTCTGCGCCTTCAACTATCAGTAGGATCTGTCTCTGGCGGATCCTGAAAAAACTGGAGGCTGGGCCGTAAGACGGGGAGGACTATAATCATCTCCAGCATTTATGTGATGTGAGGGGAGTGGGTAGATGGGGCGGCAGCAGCGTCTGGGTGGTCGAGAGGGAGGAGAGCGAAGGGTACTGGGAGGCTGAATCCAAACGAGGGGGCTTTTCCTGCGGGGTAAAAGCGCTTGTGCTTCTCCAGCAGATGGACCATTGTCAGCGGAATCGAAGGCAGTGGGAGCTGAGCGTTGCTGCTCAGGGTGGCCTGCTTTTTATTCCACTCTTCACCTCTCTGCCTCCCCAAAGAGTCTGGCTTTGTTAGTGGCTGTTTGCGCCTCACAATGAGTCGTACTTATGTGGAGAATTTTTGTTGTCTTGTCTTGTCTTTTTTTTTTGAGTTTGTGAATTATGGTAGTGAAGATGGGTGCTAGTCTTTGCAAAAATGTGCAAACGCCTTGAAGTATTTTAGGTTTTGTCACATTAGAACTTCAAAATTCAATGTATTTTTAGTAATTTTGGAAGACAGACCAAGAAAAAAAAATGAAATTGTTAGAGGAAAGAAAAAGTTATTTTCTTTTTTTATTATTATATATATATATATTTTTTTTTTTTTTTACAAAATATTTAAAAAAGCATGAACTGGGCGTATCTTTCATTGTCCTTATTTCCAGTGTTTCCACATTCCACAATTTATGACAAATTTCTCTAGTTTGCTAAAAATAAATGTTACTTTATTTCATTCATTGTGCAAAAACTATTAAATAAAGTAATTGGTTGATTGTTTATCCTCTACATGCAGATACTCCTCATTCAGTCAACTCAGCTTAAGCTACTTTGCAAACAAGAAGGGAGAAAAAATCCAGTCTCTATTTGTAGAAGGCTGGTAGAAACATACCCAATAAGACTTGCAGCTGCAGTTGCATTAAAGCAGAATACATATACATTTTAAAGGTGTTTTAATACCAGATGGTCCAGTAGACTTGATCTAATTGGGGACAAAAATTCAAACATTTCTTATACTTTCAGCTGGTGTGTTTTGCTTTCCCTTCAATAAGAAAAAAAAACCTTGTCCCCCTCTCACCTGTGGAGGCGCTGCGCCAACAACCACTAAAGGAAACAACACAAAAATGTCTGAAGAAGACATTAGGCCTAACTTCCTTCTTCACAAAGCATAAACAAAAATGGAGCAGCTTCAGATTTTAGTGATTGTAGGATTTCTCTTTAGTCTTTTGTGAAAGACCGCAAGTTATTTTTCCAGCTTGCGCCTGATTCTCAAATATGTTTTGGTTGTATTTACCCAGAATCCCCTGCGCTTCCTGCTTTGGGAGTGGTCTTTACTCTGCCTGGAATTTACATGTGCATTCGGACTGTCCTAGAGTTCTCTTCAATCGAGCCAAGACCTAAATTTGCAGGTGGACCAGAGTTTGACGTTTTGGTCCACATCACAGTTCGATTTTGCATCACACCAAACCAACCGGACTTTCCAGGCAAACAAACCGGAGTTCGATTTAAGAGGATTAAACAGGGCTGGTGGGAAAGCATCCACCCTAAAAGATCTTTATTCTGAGAAACCCCAATTTTTTTCAATTCACAGGTATGCACTACTTTGTGCATAGCCATCACATCTTATCCAAATAAACAAATTGAAGTTTATTTGTTTTTTTTTTATGTGGCACAATGTTAATGGGAATGAAAACTTCTGCAAGCCAGCTCAGAAGTCTGGTTGTGGCAGAGGAGGGAATGCAGTCTGGCTCTCTCAGACTGTGCAGTGGTTCCCTCACAGAGAACTGAATGTAAAGCCCACCACATAAATCACCCGCCACCCAAACAAGCGTCGATGAAAACAGCCGTCAAACAATACAGCAGATTATAGCGGAAACCGTCCACCACGTGCACCATAATCTCCTCACCATGCGCCGCTATCTTGGAAAATCTGCAACTGTATATGAACGGGAAGAAAAAACAAATCTATAAAGTGCAAAGGACTTTGTTGTGTTGTAAACATAGAAACTCGTCTAAAACAGCTTCTTTTTCACTGTAAACGTGAAAACCGTGCGCCGTCCCTGCATCCTATGCTTTTCTTAGAGCGTTATATAAAAACTGGCCTTTGCTTCAGCCATATGGTAACATTTTCCCAACCTTCTGTGGTTTTCTGTCCTGCTGTTAGTCATTAATTACATCACTATTCTAAAGACAAGTATACCATGATAAGTCAGAAGTATCCCTCACCACACAGAGAAACATTTCCAGGAACACCAAGGGCACATTAAGACTTCCTTTCACCTCCCACCCCCACCCCCCGACTCCTGAGTGAAACACCCTGAAGCTGGCACGACTTGACAAGATGTTTTGACGTAATGTTGGTGGGTAACCCCTTCAAAATCCCCCCCCCCCCACTCCCTTCCCCTCGCACCAGTCACAAAAGCCTTTGAGGTTGTCTGCACGAGTGGGATGTTACAAGCCTGCATGAGGTGGGTGGTTTGAATAATTATCCCAGGTCTCCCTATTTTACCCTGAAGGAAACGCAGAGATGGCCAAGAAGGAGCAAAGCAAAAGAAGTCAGCTTTATAAAAAAAAAAGAAAGGAGTAAGAAAAAAAAATAGCTTGGCATTATTTATGACTCCCTATAAAAGCTGTAGCTAATTACAGTGTTTTAGACTTATAAATTACAGATTGTGGAGCTCCCGTTATAATTAGAGCCATGGAGGCCGGGCCTGGGTTTGGTCTCTGGGTTATAGGGGGTGGAGAGGAGCTGGGAGGCAGGGTTGCTGGATAAGGCCACCTCTACTGATGTGGTAAAGCCGGGTAGAGAACATATCCCTGAACAGGATTTTGCAGGCTGCATGCGGCGATGCTGGGCTGCTTACTGCAAAATGCTCTCTAATCCGTACAGCCAAACTAAGACCACCATAGGGATGAAAATACAGTATTCTGCTTAACAATGCTTTCGGATTTGGTATGTGTTAACGTGCTTTTGAACTACCAATGGAACTTTTTCTTATTTCATTTTGATCAGACTTCCAATGTCAATGTACTTAATGAGGAGTTTAGAAACCAGACCAAAAATTTATTTATAAGTGTGTGGTGATTTTCTTAATTTTGTGAGATCAGCAATCAGATGATACTTGATAAATTGATCATATTCCTCCATCTTAGACTTAGACTTATCTACCGTCGTAAATGTCTGCAGGTAGGCCTGTCATGACAACAGAATATTTTTGAACAATAAATAGTCCAAGAAGTTATTGCGATAAATGAGAAAATTGTTGTTTTGAGATAATTTTCAAGTAATATAACAATAATAGCATAATAAAACAAGTACATTCTCTCAGAAATCAATAAACCTTGATTTCTAACTAACATTTAACACTGGAACTGGAAGACATTTTACATATGTCTAACTAAAATATCCAAAATAAATAAATAAAACCAAAAAAACAAATAAAATGGAAAATGAAGTATATGTAAACCAAAACTGTCACGTGAGAAAAACAGTCTCGTAAATGGAAATTATCAAGCTTGTTTTGATTTATCATGTGATCAATTGATTATTGCGATAGGCCTAGTCTGAAGGTCTGGGTTTCCTTAGATAGAAATTTTATAAGCTAATTAAAATATTTAATTGGGCTTAATGTACTGTTCGATAAGTGGGATCAGTTGGAATGTATGTGTGGTTAAACTGAAATACTAACTTGCCTGGAGATGTTGTGAATCAGTGCAATATTAACAGATTGAATTGAAATTTAGCAATATTTAGCAACTTGTCAGGTAAAAACAAAATCAGTATCAGCTAAAGTTGGAATCGGCAGGTCGGGCTTTTTAGAGACTGGTGATCGGCAATAAAATGGCAATCGGTGCACCCCTAAAACATAGTTTTAAAATGGTCTTAACTGTCTGTAATAGGCAGGTTTTCTAATGGAATAGCACTGTATTTAGCTCTGTCCATTGAACTTTTACCTGCTACCTATCTTTGAGGAAGAAACCATGGAATGATGTCGCCATCACAACATTTCACAGAGAGGATGGTATTCATGTAAATACTCACCTGTGTTCAATTAAATTACACAGACTGGATCCATTTACTAAACTAAAAGACATTCAAAGGCAATTGGCTGTATCTAATTTAGAGGAATCTGAGTAGTACATCTGCAGAACACATATTTTGTGATCTGATTTTTTTTTTTGGTAAACTTTCCTTCCACTTCACAGCCATGCATTACTTAAAATTGATCCATTACATAAAATTACATTCATGATCGATTCTGCAACATGACGTAGTATGAAAAGTTCAAAGGGTATGGATATTGTTGCTAGGCTCTGTATATTTCTTGGCAGAGTAGGAAAAAATCTGTGTGAGACATATTATGAACTATTGATTTGCTCTTTCCAGCAGCTGATGCAGAACGGGACCGACAGGTATACAGTGGGATGCTAAAGAGGGTTAATCCTGCTCATCCACTCTCCCTCATTAGCTGTATCATCAATAGGTTTAGCATGCCGCGGTGGAAAACGCACAGACACAGATCAGCCTCGTTGTTTCAATGGGAGCTCTCCAAAAAGCCAGGTCATGCCCTGAGGATGTTTCTGAGGTCAGAGGTCACGTCAATAGCCTCCATTAATGCACTATTTATTGTCAACCGCATCATTATTGGTACTAGAAAGAGTTTTGATGACTAAGTCGAGATTATCCCAGATAATATCAAGAAACCACAGAATATTACATGGATTAAATGAAATTACAGTTTGTTTTTTTTATTATTTCACTCCTTTATCCTGAGCAGGGGCCACTCAGGAGGTCACAACTGCCATTTCTGCTTTGAACACATTAGGCTTGAGTGTCTGAAGTAGAGAAATAGGTGTGAAGTTACACCAGCCCCTCACACTAATGCAAAGCTGAGAACGTGATAAAGTCCCCCAGGTGGTAGTGAAGTGGAGAGAAACGGCTCAGGTCTACAGGGCATCTTTAGAGACTTAGGATAAAGCTCAGCTAATCCTTTGCATGATGCCTTTTCCCAATCTAAAAAAAATACCTTCACCAAAGATAGAGGATAGGTTCCACTGTGTTAATACATCTTATACTTTTAAAGTCAATGTATCCTAACATCCATCACTTGTGTTAGGGTTGGATTGTAGGGGTAACAAGTCCTGAAGAGAATCCCAGAAGTCCCTGCAAACTTTGACACTTTCTAGATTATTCTGTTAAAATTTCAGAATATTTCCAGTCCAGACAGGATATATAATCCCTATAGCAAGTTCTGGGACTGCCCAGCTGCTCCCATTGAAAAAACATGGGTGGAAAATATACAACTGATAGACTTAGAGTTTTGTAGCTTGCCACCATCACCTGTGTGAATGGGTGTGAAGTGCTTTTGGGTCCTCTGAATTTGATAAAGGGATATACAAGTACATGACATTTACCTTTTAAGAGCATTGGTTTTTAACTGTTCTTTTCCTTCCCTATAGCAGACTTGAGGAGTGCCCTTATCACAGCAGATCAGGTCCCAATCTGTCTACCTGTTTCTTGTTCTATCCAACCTTCCTACCAATGAAAAGACACCACCAAATTTAAATCCTTCCTCTGAAGGCAAACACTACTCTAAACTTGAATGAAGCTGTAGACTTTAGCCGATTTCGGAACTAAGGCCTCAGACTTGCTTGACGATGCATCAGATTTACTTTTAGTCTTTGCATCTCTACTGTGAAGAGTAAAGATGAGACCCTTCTCCTTATGACTACACCTCCAGATCCTCACCATAATCTCCACAAACATCCACTTTGATAATGGGCATATCCGTCAGAGCTTGAATTGTCTTGGACTGGTTCTACAAGAGCCAGAAACACTTACGTTCAACTGTCATTGGCATGGGCTAGTATAAGAATTTGTGTGACAGCATGGAGTGAAATCACCATCTTTTTAAGATATCCATGTATTGGACACAAAAATTATAACAAAATGTGATTGAAGTGCACTTTTCCTACAACCACATATGTCATCGTTTTAAGCGAGAGAACAAAGTAAAAGGCTTTCGTCAGCCAGCTGGCCTGTAGCATGCTGCACCATGTGCATGTCTCGTAGGTCCATAAAGCTGACCAAAATTCTGGACAGTCCAGGATTTTCTCAGGTACTCTATGTAACTGGCTGTAAGTCGTAGGAGCAGAATGATGAAACATTTCGGCAGATTTAAAACCAGATCTTGTCTTTAAACCTTGGCGTACCTTGATACAGTTAACGGTGAACCCCCTTAACCTTTCCAACTCTTCCAGTCACTCCAGATGTACGATTTCTTTTCTAGCTATCCAATATGATGCTATCATAGTTGGATTCTGAAACAATAAGCTGAGTTCAGACAGGATGACACTAGGCCGTGAAAGAAAAGCCTTCAATCCAGGGGGCTTAATCCAACCCTAATCATTAGCCCCCTTCACCGGACCAGAGACACCTTTCTTCTCTCCACATACAGAGGAATTCACAACAGATGCTGTGAATTAACGATGAGGCCAGAGTCACCGAAGACAGATGCTAAGCTCTGTCACCTAGTCTCCCCCGACCCCCAAGTATCTGGATAGTGCAATCCCCACACCCCTCTCCCCCCCATCTATATTCCTCTCCAGTACTTTACCCCAGCCCCAGGCTACAGGTAGGGCCTGTCTCATTAGGGTTGCTGACAGCCCCTGTCCTCGCCCTGATCCCTCATCATTAGAGCATGTAAATCTCCCCGTCAGCTACAGACACACACACACACACACCCCTACACCCCCACACACACACTCCAGACGTACACCTCTGTGAGGGTGGGGAGGTTGCCCCAGTTGCATTCACCTGAGGAATACAAGCCGCTAACCCTTAGGACTCGAAAGGTTGGGTTCCTGCATATGATCAACATGAATGAAGGTCAGTTTTATTACAAGACATGAAATTTTGAGCAAGAGCAAATTTGAGCTGCATCCTGTGTGAGATGTGTTAATTTAACATTAAGGGTTGGACGTTTACCGTATTGTTTATCATTTATTGAGATAAATGTCTTGTCATGATAAGAGTTTCTATTTATCGTTGTCATGATGAATTCCAATTGTTTGAAATCCCCCAGAAACTGTCTTCCACTGTTTGGTCCACTGTTTATTCAATAAGATTACTGAAAAATATCAATAAATTTGAAAATATGATTAAATGCAGTTACTAGGTGCAATTTAGTGTTAATAATCACACTTTTTATGTGACGGGTGTCCAGCGAGTTATGACTGGGAATGTTTTTCAGTTTTTGTGCTTGTGGCAACCATCCAATTACCTAAAAAAGGAGCGATAAATAGTTCTTAAATAGTTCTTATCACCACTTTTACCGTTATCACAACAGTACCACAAAATATTGTGATAAAGCCATACTGCCCAAGCTTATTGAAAAAGAAGAAAAGTTGTAATATTGTAATATCATGTTTTAATGCTTAGAGACTAAAATGAATAAACACGGAAATTGGAGGGGGGGGGGATAAAGCAGAGTGCATGCAAAGAGAAGCAACCAAGACAAAAGTGGTGGATCTGGAGGGCAAGCATCTGGTGGGTCCCAACTGGATTGGTGCTCTACAGTTGCTGCATGTATAATTCAGAGTAGCCCTCTACTCTCTTTTCCTTCAGCCATGTAAATGAGCCCAGACACGGCATATGGAGACAAGGCTTGGAGGGAGGGGGATCGGAGGAAGGGAAAGAAATGGGGACGTGTAAGTAAAAAGAATATGAAGAAGATGGGTGAAAAATGAAAGGCTGTGGGCAAGATAAGAGACAAAGAAGAAACAGAGGAGGCGAGAACAATACAAGAAGCAGATGAGGAAAGTTGGTGGGACTAGAAAGTGAAGCAAGAAGGGCTTTCCTAAAAAAAAAAAAAAAAAAAAAGAAGTCGAAAACCCATGTTGTTTACTTCACTTTATGACAGTTTCACAATGCAGAATGCAGGCAACATGCTAAAGGCATTCTTTTCTAAGGGTGCCTTCAAGGAAAAATCACAGTTTCTGCAGACAGATCTCCAGGGAGAATTCTGGCTGCTTACACAGAAAGCTTTAATGACTGTAGGTTAGGTTAGACTGAGCAGCGCATGTCTGCATTCTCGCATACTGTTGTTGTTGTTTTGTGAGTGATTCTCAGTGGAAACTTTCAAAAATCATTTCAGAGTATTTGTGGAATAGCAAAGCCTAATTATCTCTGAAAGCTTTTCAGTTATATATATATATATATATA